>JAKWJD010001764.1:28048260-28053260 GCA_027705065.1 Solanum peruvianum | reverse complement strand
GACAACCAAACTCTATCACACATGCCCGAAGCATATCCTCCAACACTTGAATCGTTCGCTCAGACTGACCATCAGTCTGAGGGTGAAACGCAGTACTAAGGTCCAACCTAGTACCCAATTCAGCATGTAATGTTTTCCAAAACTTAGAAGTAAACTGCGTACCTCTATCTGCTATGATGGATAGTGGAACCCCATGCAATCGAACGATTTCTGAGATATAGATCTTTGCTAACTTTTCTGCATTATAAGTCACCTTGACCGGAATGAAATGAGCAGACTTAGTTAACCTATCAACAATTACCCAAATCGAGTCATATTTACCCATTGTCCTTGGAAGACCAACCACAAAGTCCATTGCGATTCTCTCCCACTTCCATTCAGGAATGGGCATTCTCTGAAGCGTTCCTCCGGGCCTCTGGTGTTCATACTTTACTTGTTGACAGTTTGGACATTTGGCAATAAAATCCACAATATCACGTTTCATTCTACTCCACCAAAAGTGTTGCTTTAGGTCACGGTACATCTTGGTTGCACCCAGATGTATAGAATACCTTGTACTATGAGCCTCTGTCAGAATAGTGTTGATCAAATTATCGACGCGGGGTACACATACCCTTCCCTTAATCCTAAAAACACCTTCCTCATCGATTGTTGCTTCTTTAGCCTCTCCTTGCAACACTTTATCTCGAATCCGGATCAATTTCTCATCATCAAACTGCTTCCCCTTAATCTTGTCAAGGAAGGAAGATCTTGCCTCCACACAAGCTAACAATCCTCCCTTCTCATTTACTTCTAACCTCATGAGGTCATTAGCCAAAATCTGCACTTCTCTAGCCAATGGGCGTGTAGAAGCTTGCAAATGAGCTAGACTTCCCATGCTTCCCGCCTTTCTACTCAAGGCATCTGCCACAACATTCGCCTTCCCCGGATGATACAGAATAGTGATGTCGTAGTCCTTCAGTAGTTCCATCCATCTCCTTTGTCTCAAGTTCAAATCTTTCTGATTAAAGACATACTGTAGAATACGATGATCCGTATAGACTTCACACTTAACCCCATATAGATAGTGCCTCCATTGCTTCAATGCAAATACTACCGCGGCCAATTCCAAGTCATGAGTTGGATAGTTATGTTCATGCACTTTTAATTGTCTTGAAGCATAAGCAATCACGTTCTTCTCTTGCATTAGCACTGCACCCAAACCCGAATAGGATGCATCACAATAAATAATGAAGTTCTTACCCTCTACCGGCAAGGTGAGGATAGGTGCGGTAGTCAACAAAGTCTTGAGTTTCTGAAAACTTTCTTCGCACTCATCCGACCATACAAATGGAACATTCTGCTTAGTCAAGTTCGTCAATTGGGAAGCAATAGAAGAGAATCCCTTGACAAATCGGCGGTAGTAGCTAGCTAACCCAACAAAACTCCGTATTTCTGACACATTAGTGGGTCTTACCCAATTCTTCACTGTCTCAATCTTAGAAGGATCCACCATCACTCCTTCCTTAGAAACCACGTGCCCCAAGAAGGACACTGCATCTAGCCAAAACTCACACTTAGAGAATTTGGCATAAAGCTTTTTCTCCCTCAACATTTCCAATACAATTCTCAAATGCTCCTCATGTTCCTTCTTGCTTTTAGAGTATATCAGTATATCATCAATAAACACGATCACAAAGAGATCCAAATATGGCTTAAAAATCCCATTCATCAAGCTCATGAAAGCAGCGGGGGCATTTGTAAGACCAAAAGACATCACTACGAATTCATAATGCCCATACCTAGTTCGGAAAGCAGTCTTTGGCACATCCGCTGCCCGTATTTTCAATTGATGATAACCGGATCTCAAGTCGATCTTCGAGAAGACACAAGCACCTTGTAGTTGATCGAATAAGTCGTCAATGCGAGGAAGAGGATATTTGTTCTTAATAGTTACCTTGTTCAACTGCCGGTAGTCTATGCACATCCGAAAACTCCCATCCTTCTTCTTCACAAACAAAACCGGAGCACCCCAAGGAGATGCACTTGGTCTAATGAAGCCTTTGCTCAACAACTCTGAAGTTGAGCCTTTAACTCTCTTAACTCCGCGGGAGCCATTCTGTAAGGGGTATAGAAATGGGGCGAGTGCCCGGTTCAAGATCGATACAGAAGTCAATGTCCCTATCTGGTGGCATACCAGGAAGATCTGCAGGGAACACATCCAAAAACTTGCGGACTACCGAAACCGACTCAATCGAAGGTACTTGGGTAGTGTCATCCCTAAGGTGTGCCAAGAAAGCTAAACAACCCTTACTAACCATCTTCTGAGCACGAAAAAAGGACACGATACGAACCGGATTGGAAGTGTAGTCGCCCTCCCACACTAACGGATCTGCCCCAGGCTTGGCTAACGTCACAGTTTTAGCATTACAATACAAAATCGCAAAATTCGGAGAAAGCCAAGTCATACCCAGAATTACATCAAAGTCACCCATTTCTAAAATAACCAAATCTACATAAGTGTTGCTCCCCACAAAATTCACCAAACAAGACCTATATACCTTTTCAACTATCACAGACTCACCCACCAGAGTAGAAACACGAATAGGCGTGTCAAGTAATTCACAATGTAAATTTAGACCATTAGAAAATGATGAAGATACATATGAAAACGTGGAGCCAGGGTCAAATAATACAGATGCCATACAATCACAAACCAAAAGATTACCTGTGATAACTGCATCAGATGCCTCCGCTTCAGATCTCCCAGGCAAAGCGTAACAATGGGCCCTATCACCAGTCTGTCCGTTGCCCCTACCATGTTGTGTTGTAGTGGCTCCGTTTTGCCCATCACCTCTGCCGTTGTGGTGACCACCATTACCTCGACCACCACGTCCTCCAGAAAAGCGGCCTCTACCATGACCACCTCTACCTCTAGCTATTGGGGGTCTATAACTCTGTTTGGGACAATTCCTCCTAATATGTCCAATCTCCCCACATCCATAACACTCTTTGGAGTCAGGCATAGGTCTCTCGGAGTAGTGTTGACCGTTCTGAGGTGGACCCCCAACTACAGTCTGTAGTGAAGACTGAATTGGTCGAACTGAGTAACCTCCGGAACTCTGTCCTCTAGAGTAAGGACCATTAAACTCACCTCCCCTTCGAAACCTTTTTGATGTCGATGTCATGGTGAAGTCATCTGGCTTCACTCCTTCCACCTCAATCACAAAGTCTACCACCTCTTGGAAAGATTTTGCCGTAGTCGCTACCTGTAAGGTTGAAATCCGCAATTCTGACCTCAACCCCTTCACAAAACGGCGAATCCGTTCTTGTGGACTGAAACAAAGTTGGGTGGCATACCTGGATAATGCACGGAATTTGGCCTCATATGCGTTAACCGTCATCCTACCTTGCTCTAGACTCAAGAACTCATCCCTTTTCCTATCCCTCAAAGTCCGTGGGATGTACTTCTCCATAAACAAGCTAGAGAATGAGGCCCAAGTCATAGGTGTTGCCTCTGTCGGTTGACACTCAACATGTGATCGCCACCACATTTTGGCGTTCCCTTGAAACTGATAACTCACGAACTCCACGCCAAACCGTTCTACGATACCCATCTTGTGTAGTAGCTCATGAAAATCAACCACGAAATCGTAAGCATCCTCAGATTCTGCACCCTTGAAGACTGGAGGTTTCAATTTTAAGAACTTACTGAAAAGTTCATGCTGATCATTTGTCATTATAGGCCCAGTAGTCAGACGTGGAAAGGTGCCTATCTCCAATGATGCATCCATGCGGGGAGCCATAGCAGGCGCATGTCGTATCTCTGAAACCGGAGGTGTTGGTGCAGAAACCACTGGAGGTGCCTGACCCTGATCAGATATCCCGCTAAGATAAGCAAGAACCTGATTGATCATCTCTGGGGTAGGTTGGGGTGGCAATTCCTCATTTTGCACTTGTTCATTCTCCCCTTCCTCACCCTCTCTTATCACCTCCTCGGTCGGTGGGGGAGTCACCGCCCTAGTATCAGATGGGCTAGGGGCTCGTCCTCTCCCTCTAGAGGACGTCCTCCCACGACCTCTTCCACGGCCTCTTACCGCTGCTCTTCCTCGAGCCACAGCCCCAGTGGCTGGCTCAGACGTTTCTTGCCGTGCCGTTGTTGCTGCTGGTGCGGTCGTTGCTCTAGTTCTAACCATCTGCGAAATAGAGTGAAGATGGTCAGATACCAATTCGTATCAGCTAGATACCAATTGGACTCAAGTAGTAGCACGAAAGAAAGAATGAAAGAATGGAATTTTCCTAAAGTCCTATAGCCTCTCAAAGAAAAGTAAAGGCGTCCCCCTACCGTTCCTTAAGACTCTACTAGACTCGTTCTTGTGTGATGAGACCAATGAACCTAATGCTCTGATACCAAGTTTTCTCACGACCCAAAACCGAGCCGCGACTGGCACCCACATTTACCCTCCTATGTAGGCGAACCAACCAATCTGACCCTTATCATTAATAATATAATATCAAGTAAGTAATGCGGAAGACTTAAACTCATTAATAAAACAATTCAAAACTATTATTATTATCCCCAAAATCTAGAAGTCATCATCACAAGAACATCTATCCTCAAATTACTAAACTAAAAACGTCTAAGAAGCTAAAACAAATAAAAGCTAGTCCATGCCGGAAGTTCAAGGCATCAAGACTTGAAGAAGAAGATCCAGTCCAAGCTAGACGCATTAGCTCACCCTGAATTTCCGAAGGTAGTGAAGACTGGCTAGATCTACTGTTGAGTTGAAGTTGACGGAACGTTTGCTGCATTCCACAAATAACAAAGAAGAAAACATAAAAGTAGGGGGTCAGTACAACCATAAGTACTGAGTAGATATCATCGGCCAACTCAAAATAGAAAACAGTATATATCAGTTAATATTATAAATCAACTATAAACTCAACATGTAGCATCAACAAGTACCATCAAGTTCATCCATGAGGGCTCAAGCCTCAATACCATACTCATTTGGGAATTA
>JAKWJD010001764.1:27885760-28045760 GCA_027705065.1 Solanum peruvianum | reverse complement strand
AGGACACTATACTTCTAACTAACCTCTGAGCACACTTGCGCAATGCATGAAAGGCACCCCATAATACCATTCACACTAAGCATAGCTTGATTGCAACATAGTCATTCATTCCCTCATTCGATCTCATTATTAGCTTACTTCTCATAACAAAGGAAGTCTCTCACCTTTAATCACTACAAACAAGGAAGCCAACTATAGCAAAATCTTATCTCAAGACACATCACTCAAAAATAACTTTTTCTTGAATAACCTTAAGTCATACTTGTGTAGTGGATAAATAACATCACATAATACAATTCATGCTAAGTACTACTTTTAGGTCCTCATACTAATACTTCTTAGTTTGGAACCTAGTATCTCTCTTTAACCTTAAAACACTATGAGGTACTCCCTTAAGCACATCTTAGTTCACTATTAGGTTGAAACCTAGGAGACACTTCATTAAGTATGTCTTAGTTCATTATTAACATGGACCCCTATTATATACTACCTTAAGCATTTCTAAGTCCGTTTACCTTGAACACTATGAGGTACTTCAATAAGTAATCATAGTTCATTTATTCTTTTGAACACTATGAGATGTTTCTTAAAGCATGTTTTTTTCGTTGGATAAGGAGTTTTCTTCCTCTTCTTCATCTTGAGTGTTTCTAGAGAGAGAAATATTTGAGAAGAAGAACTTTGGGATCTATTGGGATTTTTGAATTAATGACATAGTTGGGGTGGTTAATAGTTTAAAATACTTTGTATAGGTGTATAAAATCCATTTAAAATGAAACCACATAAAATTAATTAAAAAGGATTTTCCTATTTTGACCCTCATTAGGCAACCATGGAGCGAGGCACCATAATAGAGCTCACTAGACGTGGTCAAGACCACGAGCCGTGGTACTGTCCCTGGTCCCTTGGGAAGTGGCTTGTCCAATGAGTCTTGTCCTCCAAAGGCATGATCACGAGACTTCACACGATATGTGGTCAAGACCACTAGTCGTGGTCCCTAGGCAGTAGTTAGGCCTCAAGACCTTGCCTCCCGCAAACCGAAGGGGTCTTCACAAGACCCTCACATACCACCGGTCAAGAAGGTGGTCGTGAATTTTGGGCAGTGCTTTGCTAAGGTTGGGGCCGCCTTGGCCTCAGTCTTAGGCTTTGCCCCTTTGCCTTGGCACTAGCACTTACAAACCTCAATTAAACCTTAGATGGTGTACTATACTACGAGGTCTAAAACGTAACTTGACGTTTAACCCCTAAACCCCTCTTATTAAGTACGAGAAGTCTTATCTACGACCCTAACCCTCAACATAAGAAATCTAGAACCCTCGTTTGAGGCTCTAGTTTGGTATACTAGTTTCCGAGATATTACAATATCTCTCGCTTGGGAACATTCATCCTCGAATGAAATTTCTAACCACTTCTTAAGGGAAATAACTCTAGACTAGCAGCCCATCATGCATGCAACATATATAAATGAACACAACAAAAGAGGAAAACTTCAATCCCAAACTAAGTAAACTCGATGCATCACAAGAAAATAGGAACTATATCTAACAACCATTTATACATGAATTCTAATAATTAGTCATGTTCAAGGAGGAACTACCATATCTAAGTCATAACATGCTTATGTATTCATCTCATGAAGTCAAATAGGCAACGCATACTCAATGCACCACAGTGTGACATAAAACAATTGACATAAGTCATTTTGTACATATACCTAAGCTTTTTCATGAACATGCATGTAAGGAAATCATGGAAACACACACACACAGAATAAGCTTACTCGCTAGACACACTATATCCCCCTTGGGAGTAAGCCTATTCCATACTTTTGTAACATTCTGTATCACATGAAAGCAACAATGACGCTTATTCATACTAAAGACAACATCAAAGTCTATCATAACAAAAGTCATAAATAACAAGCAACACATGAATCTAGATAAAGCATAAAGCACATACCGATAACAACATAAGAAGATCACTCTTCATCATTCTTAGCTTGGATGTTATATAACCTATTCTTCTTTTTGTCACTCTCATCAGAATCACTAGAGGCAACTTTGTCATCTTCCATTTCCTTAGCCTTAAAAAACGTGTAATCTCTCATTTTGTGCCCATTTCTTTACACACCCATAGCTATCATCCTTGTCGGTTATGCGATGAACCTTTTATCGAAAACACTTCTTTCAATTCTAAGCGTCGACAGTCGTTAGACAGAATATAACCCAACCAAGGGTAGGGGTCGAGTCCCTAGGGAGTGGGTTTTGAGAATAAGTAAGCCACGTATAAATGAGCTCATTCTAGTCATAGCTAAAGAAATTATAATTAATAAAAAGGATGACACAAGTTTTAATTAACATTGGGGGTTCTATTTTCAAATTAACAAATAAAAACAGCAAAAATAATAGAGATACAAATGGGGAGACAAGATTCTTCAAATTTGATAGGAAGGGCTTAACTAAACTACCAGATATATGATTTTGATTGAAGATTCGCTGGAAATTTGTAAATAAGCTAGACTTTAGTGTGGGTAAATTCTCTTTCGAGCAACTTACACTGAATCAAACTGGTTTCGCTCGAACATCAAAAATGCCACTAGTATGCCCAACCTCCGCCTTATCCCAATCACTCTCCCAAGCTGAAAGTGTGAGAGAGGATTGATTCACATAAATTAAACCTCCCTAAAGAATTATAATCTGTCGTAATCAAGTAGAAAACCCATGTAGTATGTTGGGGTCGATCTGACGAGGAAAATGATTTAGAATTAACTTCAATTCACAATTACGTCTATTTAGTCAAGGTCTTTCCGAAAGCAAGTAATTAAATGGATTTTTTTTATGAAACAAGTTTTTTAAAGAATTCTAAGTTAACAAGTGATCAAAAGTAAAAGATTGAGTTTTTATCAAGTTGTGACACTAACTAGGGTATATGTGTTCCCAATATGTTCATAACGCCGTATTCCTAGAAATAGCAATTCTTCCCTAGTGTTTTGCATGTAAAGTGGTAGGTTATGTATCTATAAATTTTTGGTCGACATCTAAAGAATTTCATTCCGTACCTTGGTTCGGCTACGTGTGTATACTTTACTAACCCTTACCTTTACTTCATATTAGACATCATAATCGATGTATGACTTAGTTATTACTTCGCACCGATCGACACTAGCCTATTAGATAATTTCTCACTAAATCTAAGTTGATAATTATTTTCTTATTAACTACCTCCTTGGTCCGGCAAGTATCAAAAAGGCAAGTTCTAATGCGTGCACTAATAAAAAAAACTTCCAGGCGAGAGAATTATCAATAAATGCAAGAACCTATTTGAGAATTGCTTATATGCTAGGTTTACTTTGTTAATTACCCATGGTTCCCACAACCCCACTTGTGGATTTAGCTACCCATTCCAGCAAGATCACATTTCATGGTTTTTAAGAAAGAGTTCATGAACTTACTTAACAATAAGAAGAAACCTAGAAACTCAACTTGAAATTGCACAAAAATTTCTTCAACACGAATCCGAAAATTAATTAATTGCCAAAAGTTTGCAACCAATAATCTCCAATAGAAAATAGAATAAAACCAAGAATATCAAACCTCAATAAGGAGGTTTTAATCCCCTATTTATAGAAAAAATTGTCCGAAAAAAAGGAATTAACATAAGGAAAGTTTGTAGTTGATGCGTCTTCAATCGACGACCCACTGATGGACCATCGATGGAACGACGGTCCGTTGACTTCCTCCATCAGTCCAGACTTGGAATTATTTTTCTTGATCAGCTTAACATCTTCTCTTAATCAAATGACGGACCTGTAGTACGGTCTGTCGATGCTCATCCGTCGCTCCACACTAAGAATCTTAAAGAATCACGTACGAGAACTTTCTCTAAACCAATCGAGGTTAACGAGTACGGTCCGTCGATCAATTGACGGACCCTCATTTTCTCTCGTGGTTCCACCCTTAGTTAGATTTACCTGATCTTCTCCCTCAGTCTGAACTGCACATCAACGACCACCAACTATGGACCGTCGATTGAATGACGGGCCATCCATGACCTTCATAGGTCAACTTAAACACTTTTTAGCTGCCTTCTGTGTTTTCAAAGTGAACATCTTTCCTGCAAAAAAATCTGAAAAATATGTGAAAACTACTACAAAAGGTCTCTAGACACACACAACTCAAGCAAAATGCACTAAAAACACTGTGTGACCAAAGTACATCAACAGCTCAACTTAAATTTGTTATTTGTCCTCAATTGACACATAATGACTAAAAACAAGATTTGTACAAAAGTATACGCTTTTAAGCTATAGAAATCACATTCTGTCTACCCAAAGTCTTTCTTTGATTTAGTGCAGGCTGAATCTCTTAGGCTCAACAAGCTAACTCATGCGGGTCACATTGTGCCACAAACTCACCATGCTTAGACACCTCTACCATTTTGCCTCTCACCACGGTACCAAGTTTCTGATACCGCAACTAGTGACCTAACATAAAAACAAAACCTCAGTTTTCACAGATTGATCATGAATTTGGGTACGAGGATCATTGTTCAACTCTCACACTCAAGAAAAAGTTCAAATATAGTTAATACTCTTCGTCATAGTCTTCCCTTATTTTCACTACTTGGTTCGCCATGCTACACTCTAGGATCACGCTAGGGATTTCTAGGCTTGTAACGTACGCTCAAGGTCAGATATGATACATTTTGGTACAATTTTAGTGAAATTTTGCTCTCCTTGACATTACCCTAAACTTCCCACCTCTTTTCATTACCCTTGACACCATATTTTTCTTCTCTTTTCTTCTTTGCTTGCTTCCCTATTTTTTGATGTCACTCTTACTTCTTTTGCATATTTTTGTCATTAAAATCTCTTTTCTTTTTATTTTTTTACTTTTTTCTTCAATCAATTTATAATTTTTTCGAGTCACATCTTTTGCTCACTTTTTTTTTTAGATCTAACACTTTTCATACCCATTTGTGGGTCCTTACTCATAATATCCACCTCTACTCATGACTTTTCCATGAGTTGAGGTGCACAATACCCGAAATCAATTTAGGGACAAGACAAGGTTATTTCTTGCATTATCTACCCTCAAAATAGGCTTTTGGCCTAAGTTCAGGTGCACATGTCCAAAGATGGACTGGGGCCAAAACTTTAGACCCTTGGAAGGTGAGTTGGTAAAAAAATTGTCTATTACAAGCTCAACATATTCGGATCAAGAATGGACAATTCTTTCATTTGGTTATCCTCCTTCAGGCTAGAAATAGGCTATCTCGAACAAAAGTCTATTTTGAGCTAACCGGGCAAATCTAGTTAGGTACAAATGGTTGAACACTCAAATCTCCTTAGACTCTCTAGGCACCTCATTACATTATCAAATTATCAGCTTTCCCAATTTAGGTGTTAGTTGAAGGTCATGCAGTAGGTGCCTATCTATTTCATGCTTAGAGCCAATACATTCAACTTGTTTTAACTTAAACATGCAAGAACTATCCAAAAAAGGGTATCATTTAATTAGCCATCTGCTTCAGCTTTCATGCTTTTCTACTTCGTACAAATTACGACATCTCTGTTTAAGAGAAAAGTAAATAGTCTCTTGGAAAAATGAACACAATCAAGCAAATCTCAAGAGAGGATTCTGAGTTGGGTTACTCAGGTTTCACCTTACAACTCACTTTCCATTTACCACAACCACAACAAGAAAACCTGCAATTGTCCCTAATGTTATAAAATCATAACAATAGGATGGTAGGTGAAGCAAACTATGGCACAAAGTGCCAAAGAACTATCAACATGTGGGTGGGTCCAATTTCCCGGAACCCACAAGATCAACACTTTGGTCACCCTCAGTAGCGCCCACTGAACCCTCCACACCATCAGTGGTGCTCCTATCATCAATCACTAGTACAAAACTGGACGCCTCAGCAGCCATATCTCGTGATCTAATCTGGCGGGCCTCCTCATCTACAAATGATGCCCTCCTAGCCAACTTTAACTCCGTGCGCTCTCTCTATTTTGCACGGGCCTTATCACCGGCCTCAGTAGTGCAGTTGGAGTGGTGCCTCTTTGTATAATCACGTGGATCAGCTGGTTGCTCAGTAGAGGACTTGAACAAGGTGTCGAGCATTGTGTCCTCTGTCAGCTCGATGGGCACACTCACTTATTCGGTCTCCCTCGTTTCCAGAATGGCATCAACATTAGCACGCAAACTTGCAACCACATACTGAAGATTAGTGAGGTCTATCATGGGGGTTGGTCATGCTAGTACACGAAGCTCGAAGGTTTCTAGGCATTGGGACCGCATGAATTTTTCGCTCAGTCTGCTGGGCCACCCTCTTCTCAAATTGACCTCATCCTTAAAAATGGATTTCTGCATCCAAGGCTTTATGTGGTGGAGTAGAGTGGCCATCTCTGCCTCTAACTTCTGTACCTATGTTAAAGGAACCAGCGGTGCAGATAGCGGTGTGAATCACGATGAGCTCGGGGCTCTATTGGCAACATGGGTGGAGTTAGCTGGGGTGGTGTCAGCAGGCTCAGGCCCTTGGGCTAACTCCACCGTCTCCACCAAATTCTAGCTTAATGAGGCCACCTCAATCATAGGCCTTCTCTGTGGTGCCGCTACATTGGCTTCATCCGTGATGAGTCATATGTGGACTGTCCCCGGCGGGCTATTTAGTGTGTCACAGTGCCAAATGGGTACCATAACCTCTCTACAAATAAGGAAGATAAGACAAACAAAGGGGTAAGTAGTACAGGTCTTGAAAGCCCTCTGATTTATCACTATTATCAGCACCCGAGCATAGTCTATCTCCAACCCTGCTACCATGGCTGCTACCAACACTACCCTATCCCAGGTAAGGATATTATCAGCATTCATGGGCGAAAGTTGATGTCGGACCAGCAACCAGAAGAATTTTTCCACAAATGTAAGGGACACCTTCTTGAGTAACCCTTGGGGATATAACACCCAGTCAACCCTCTCCCTATCACTAGCCAGATTTTGAGCCAACCATCTATTAACCGCCTCTCGCTGTTTTACGGTCATCTAAAATGCACCACTCTTTAATGTGTCCCACCTGTAGTCGAATTCTGAAGTAGTTAGGGCCCATTGTGTGCCATTGGTGGGGCCGTATAGAAAATGACGGACGGTGGCCTCAGAAATATTAACAGAATAGCCTGGACTAGTACAAGGTGAGTGGGTCTTGTTTGGCAGGTCTCACCCGCTTATCTATGGATCCTCTGAGAGTATCGACTATGAAGCGTAGAACTCCCTAAAAATCTCCTCTCTATAGGATCCCAAAATCCAAGTCATTCACTTGAACTTTTGTAAGTTGAACAATCTGTGCACCTTGGGGAGTGTGTGCAACCTCCTTGCGATGACTCGACTCTTTACCGTAACTAGCCGGGTCATCACCCCATTTTCATTTAGCATTTTGGCGTCCCTATACACCTTATATGACCCATCAACGCACGAACGGTTTGGGTCCTCAACAACAAGTTTGGGGTCATCTACTCGGGGTGCGGTTTCATACTCCGAGCTAGTAGCCTCATCAAACGAGGCTTTGTGATCGTGGCCCTCTGACCTAGTGGCTCCCTTAGAAGAAGAACCTGAGGCAATGCCCGCATTTGACCCACAAGATTTGGTCAACCCTGATGTGGAGACAGATTCATAGCCTGATGCTCCTTTCAAATTAGAGGAAGACTCGGACGGTGAGCCGGTCATTTTGCGCTCCTCAACAAATGCGGAGGCAGTGACTATGCTAGGGACCACCTTCTGGGGTTGAGCCGGTCCATCGATGCTCCTCCATCGCTCCATACATAGAATCATGAAAAATTAGGTTTAGGAACCTTCTCTGAATCCATTGACGGTTCATCAGTATGATCCGTCGATCAATCAACAAACTGTCATTTTCTCTCGTGGTTCCACCCTTAGTCATATTTACGTGATCTTCTCCCTTAGACTGAACTACAAATCGACGGTCACCACCTACGGACCGTCGATGGCCTTCGTATATTCTCTTTTGCACTTTTTAGCTGCCTTCTGCATATTTAAACTGAACTTCTTTCCTTCAAAACAAATATAAAAACATGTTAAAACTACTACAAAAAAGGCTTTAAACGCACACAACTCTTAAGCAAAATGCATTGAAACACCTTGTGACCTCGGTACATCAAGGGTTTATGATTCACTCTGTAGAGCTGAACCAAAGAAAACCCTATAACCACCGACTATTGATCTAGTAGTGTTGGTCTAAATACCTCTCTCTCGATCAAGCCCAAGATACGAAGATAAAATCATATTTGCAACTACAATTTCATTTTTTTTAAAATTCAAACACAATTACTGAATGGAATCACATTAAAACAACAATTATCTACTAATTAACAAGACCCAATAGTAAATTCAACCCATATTCACATAATCACACACACAATCAATAATTGGGGTTTTCGCTACCACAGTAGAGAGATAGAATTCAATACCGGAAAGTGTTCCCATCAGTAAAGTACGATAAATAAAGTCTATAAACGCTATTAGGATGAAGATTCTTTAAGACCCATTTCTGATTTCTTCTAGTTGGGAACCTTGAAATTTTAAGGTTTAAGAACAAAGTCTCCCAAAAGCTCTTAAAGGTCAACATAGAAGCAAAGTCTAAAGATTAATGTTCAAAGCGAAAAATATGACACTAAACTATAACCGATTAGTATTTATAGTTTTCTAAAAATTTGTGTTGCGAAGGATTACACAAAGTAGTTAGTCAGGATCACTGATCATCTCGGTGACCCACCCTTTGGTATATTTCATTGTCATCTTGCGTTAGCCTTCAATATTTTTGCATTTTAGATCATTGGGCAACATAGTACTACTTAAGAGAACTGCTTTGTGACATGAGTAGTATTGTTTTTCAACACACTAGAACTTTAGATGAGGTTAATTCCATTTGGGGATTCGCCAAATGGATTAGGCGATCCTCATGTCTTCATTTCTTCGTTCTTTTAGCTGCCTTTGTTCCTTTTTGCTCAATTCGTGCTTTTGATCCAAGTCAAAATACTTGAAAATCAAGATATTTCATCAGTTATTGAGATAATACATGCATCAGTTACAGATATAAATTTGTCCAAATCCTAGACTTATTAACACCCCCAACATAAACTTTTTTTATCCTCAAGTAAAACTCAAGTTCAGCAGTTCAAAAAGGATGTCTCAAACAGTGCTACATAATATTCAATCATGAATGTTTACAACAAGACTCAACTTAATTAAAGGAAGGATCAATTGTTCACTCAAAGAGTCAAGTTGTAACACTCCGTTATTAAAGATTTTCAAGCTCACGATACTTGCTTCAAATACAAGTTCAAGTTCAACAAAAGTGATCAAATGCCCTCACATGAAGAATGATTTTTTATTCACACAAAATGGTTCACAATTTAAAGTTCCAGAATGAATTTCTATGCTAAGACTCACAAAGATTAACACAATGCATGAATTAACCCATAGGTTTGCCCGTATTTTCCTATTAACCTTCATTTTAGCTCACTAAAGATAAAAAGGTCTTTTCAAGGCTTGTAAAATGGGTGATTTGCAAAGCTATTTTGACTTAATATCAGTACTTTCAAACTCATGACATGTGGTACTCACAACACTTCCTTTCTCCTTCATTCATCGCTTTTTGTGCGCATAAGTCATCCCCTTATTCATTTTCCATGGATTGTGTAACCCACTATATCCTAGATAGACCAAAATGAAAATTTCTAAAAGTTCAAATGCCACCTATGTAGGTCACCTACGGATCGTAGGTTGGACCATGGACCGTGGAACATAGTCCACAGAATACCCAAAGATCTCAAACGATGACCGTGACCTTTGGACCATAGATAAGATAAAGGTTCGTGGACCAGGTCCATCAATCTTGGTCCACAAAACCCATTCTTTGAACCAAATAACGAAGGAACAGGACAGACCATAGTAAGACCCACCCAGGTCCATCGATCTTGGTCTTCATAACCCATTTTCTGAACAAAACGATGGCAAGGACCTATGAACCATAGATAGGACCATGGCTCGTGGACCAGGTCCATCGATAACTACGATAACAATTAAGTTGGGGTACTATTGATCTTTTCCTATTTTGGTGGACCGCTAAGATACATCGTTTAAACCCTAAATAATGCGTTTTTAGTTAGTTTAAGACTAGAATCTTAACTGTAACTTACCTATGTCAAATCATTTACTAAACCATAGAAAAATTAAAAGCAAGAAAGGAGAAAAATGTCACGAACCCTAGTTCAAGAATGCATCAACTTTCCATGAACTCCAACACTGAAATCAAAAGATTTCTTCTTGGAATTCATCACCAAATATGTGCGATTTCAATAGTGGATTCCTTTCACCCATGAATTCCCTAGATTTCAGTCAAATTTTTGATTCCCTTATCATTATTAGACCTAGGGTTTGTAGAATTAAAGCAGATTATCATGAATTAGTTAGTTATATGTTCCTAATTAGATTATCATGTTATTACACAATTATTTGTTGAATTTCATAACCCTAGCTATGTATTTGTTTAGACCTTGAATTACACATTCTAGGTCAGATATATCAGTTGTTCGATTATACATGACTCAGTTATTTATTCATCATTATCATATTAATTGTTCATTCTCAGTTTGTATTTTTTTGTTTTTATCTATCAAGTATTTACAGAAACAAAATGACAATCAATTAAACACTTAATTAAGTGGGAATATCATAATATCCCAAAACTACTAGCCAAGTAGGTTGTATATCCTCTCTATGGAAATCAGTTTAGTGATCACGCCAGCATGCTTTTATACCTCTGGCAGGGTATATTGATTCCTCTCGATGGGATGTATAAATCGGACTCTACATTTAGCTTATGTGATTTTATTATTGGTTATTATTAGCTCCCACAGTTCATTCAGAATCAATTGCATTGACAATATTTATAGTTAAGTTAGTATTAAGTCTCGGTACGCCATAAATTTGGTTATTCCACCCATTTGGCTCAGCTTTAGTATATCATGTTCAAAATATTATACTCGTTTTTGTGCTTGTTTCATTATATATTATTTCGACTTTATTCTATCCTACATGCTTAGTACCTTTCAAGTACTAAAGCATACGTGCACTTTATATTCTTGTGGTGTAGGTTCAAAATCTCAGCATCTAGATCACATTTAGGTCATCACGATCTTTGAGAAAAATAGTCATGAGTTTCTTTTAGTATTTTTAATCGTTTAGATTCAGTTGTGCTAGACATAGTTAGGGTATGTCCCATCATTTCTAGTCAGTATAGGCTATTTTCATACATAGATAGATTCAACTTAGTATTAAGTTAATATCTTCCTTGCATTAAACTCATCAGTTTTCATATATCTTTACTATAGTATATGGGTATTCCCCATAATTCCATTTATCTAAAATTTAGCTTTCGCATCAGTTTATTATCTTTAGTATGCTCATGATCATGCCAACATGGTTAGCTTGAGATCAGTTGTGGTTCTAGGTCCCGTGTCCGCGTATCAGGGGTAGTTCGAGGTGTGAAACCTTGGTATGAGATCACTATGTTTAATTATCCTAGGATGTGTGAAAAACCACACTAGGTAGAGTCCTTTTCATGTGTTAGTGCGCAAAACATCTAATGAGAGGGAGACTACAATTTTTTTAGAAAAAATCTTGTCACGACCCAGATTTTGGAATCCAAATCGCAACCGGCGTCATTGACCTCTTAGAGGTTGCAGAAAAGCCTCTTCTTGCATTCATCACATTTATACGACTAATTTTAGCAAAAATTTAAAACTTTTTGTTTATAGTTGAAGTATACGTATACTTCATATCAACACGTATTTGTAAGGAGGTTCATTGCTAATATATCTACCATCTAGTTATAGAATCATACAACTTGAAAGAAATTAGACATTATGTCATAAGTAATACTTGCCAAAATGTAACTATTACAAGCGTTTGAATAAAATACAAAAGAAAGACTAGTGGAACATACTCCACTAGTTCAAACCTTCTACTAAGCAAAAATGTAAAGGCACGCATCCTCAAATGCATGAGGACTTACCAAATCCAGATGAAATCTCTGAGTTTGAACAGGTGCAATGATACCTTAAACGTCCACCTGAGCTTGCAACTAAAATAATAATATTGTATGGAATTAGTACACACTTGTACAAAGTAAGGGTATATGCAGCAACACATAAAAATAATGCATGCCCAAGAATGGCTCTTCCTAATCAACATGCTTCCTTAGGGGATCAAGTCTCTTGACTTGTCTAATTCGTAATAGGAATGTCATACCATGAATATGTTACAAATCATACACATATAGGTTCACGTAACATACATTTCATGTTTCATATATTATACATTTCATATCCATGAGTCCTTGGAATCATAGATGTAGCATAAAGACATCACAAGTGAGGGCCCACCATTTGGGACCTCAACCTGAGGGCCTCCTTTAGCAAACACATAGTCTTCTTCATTCATTCATTCTTACCCCACATTATTAATTTCATTCATTCATAGGCTGATGTAAACACCAGCTATACCTAGGATGAAGTGTAAGCCTCTCATAATGATCATGATGTGCAATGCCAAGAATGACCTAATGTCATTACTTGAATCCGGTTTCACCTCTTGATTGTCTTACACAAAAACCTTAGGTATCATTGATTTCATTGTATTTAATACATTGAGGACATTCAACCTTAACCGACATAGATCATGTGAGGATCATGAAATCCGGTGTCTCCCCCACACTGAAAAGAGGTGGAGTCACTGGCCAAAGTGAAACCAAAAACATGCTAGATTTAGGGGTTCAAACTAAGCTGGTTCCCTATGTTGAGAACATATTTCAAAGACTAGGAGATTTAAGGAAACCAATACCCACCTTGTGGACAGTCTCATCCCATAAGATTTATGTGAACCTCTGCCATCCCCGAAGAAGGCATCACCACTCATATCTAGCGTATCGGTTCTTAGCATGAGGTGTTCATAGCTCATTAGATGATTTCTCATCTCTTTTTTACATATTAAGTGTAAATTGTCCTTACACATACATATATAATGTGATTGAGACTTGTCTCTTAATATTCAACACTCTCTTAGGAGAGTAATTTTAGTGACCTTTACTTAGTGTTGGTTGAGACTTGTTTCACCATTTATCTTAGCCTCCTATAATGTAGTCACCATTTTCATTAGCATCATATTTTTACATAATTACCCACCTCATTACGTGAATGTTCATTTCTTCATCTTGCCCTTACCTTACATCATATGCCATGCTCATGGCCTTTAGTGTAGTTTACACTCATGGTAGTACCCCTTTCGGGTAACTCATATCTAATTAAGTGTTTCATGATCATCTAAGTGTATATTGTGCAAGACTTATGCATCTTGTACGTTCGGCCAAGTGGACCCAAGTTCGATCCCTAGTGGCTGCATTTTATTTCATTATATGTAAGAATTATGAGCCTCACAATATCGGTCAAGAGAACCCGTATTCGAATCCCTTGGGTAGCATTTTACTTTTAATTATTCAGAGTTTTTGGTATCTTGATATATTCGGCAAAGAGAATCCGGGATCCAATCCCAGTGGCCTCAATTTTATTATTTTATTTTTGTGTGAGATTTATGTCTCTCACACCCTTGGCTGAGTAGCCGGGTTCAAATACCCTTTATCACACTTTTTTTTATCTTTTGATTTTAGTATTCTTCTCTTAGGGTTAGGACCTTAAGGTCTTTAGTTCCACCCTCAATGGTAGCATCTATTTCTCTTCATTTTTACTAGTGATTAACCGAAAATATACTCAATTAACGTATGCCCCCATGATCATCTAAATTATGTTGCATAAGACAACAACAAACTCCCCAAGCATGAGGCACACGACTCCCACTAGGATTGTACTCCATGTACACTCTTAATTCTTTATATACTCCTAAAAGTTTTCAGCTTTACCTTACAATTCATAAATAGAAAACAAAAGTAAACTTACTATTCTAGGAATTCTCGGCTGCATGAATAAAGAAACAAAAAGAAAAATTCGTATGCCTAAGTGTTTTATAAAATAACGTAAAGAACCTCTGCTAACCATTCTATGATGTTGTGAAATGTATCATTCAGTAGGATGACTTTATAGATGTACTAGAATAAGCAAGGGTATGGGATTTTGACTATGCATTGCAGATGTGCATCTTGATGGGATAGTTCTTAAGTTGGTCTTCTAAGGACATGAATAGGATTATATGAACATGTTATAAATATGACTTATACACTATGCCGTTAAGTATATGATATGATGAAGTATAAATGTTCATAGTTTCTTGGAGTGTTAATGTGAAAGGATTTCTCATATAAGTACACATATAGGCTTACATATTGATATATGAACATGTGTGACATTATGTGTGATGTGAAAGGTTAGCTCACATATATGTATACACACATATGAATGATGATCTAGTCAATAAAGGATCCTTGAAAGGAGGGGTCAAGTGTATCCTAAACTAGATATTGCTAATACATATGATATGTCCATGTGAAAGGATTTCTCACATGATTAAGGTTGATGAACTTTCATCTATTACATATGAGCTAAGAATATGAGGGGATGGATCTCCTAAGCCTATATTTATAAAGTAATATAATAATGTCTTTTCAATAATGAGAACTTAGCTAAGTATAGAGTGAACTTGAATATGATTGAGTGTCCTTTCTCAATGTTGGAAGGCAGGTCACCATAAACTTCACGGGGTGGATAGCCTCATTACCCCAAAGGGTCTTAGATTGATGTTTCCATAACTGAATAACCATAATGCCCCATCTTGGCATAAATACAGTGTTCGCATGTACTTCCAAGTTCCATAACTATGCTTACCACATACGATCTAGCAATGTGACATCACTTAGTATTCTAGTGTAACAACCCTAATAATGGATATACTAAGTGATGCTTAATGTGTCAAGAATGCCTATGATTAGACTAGGGTTCACACGGATTGATGCGCATAGAACCAGACATCAGAACCCTTGCTACAGCCAAGAAAACTAACTTTGGGAGTTAGTTGATCTTGTAAAGGTTGGGTCCAACCATGTAAGGCTCTCGAATACGAATATTTACTCGAAGGAGTCTTTACCGGACATAAAAAGACAAAATCATTGGTTTGAAGGGTCTAGGGGTAAAATGCTCTTTATACAGGCTAAGGGTTATATCATAATTACCCTAAATATATAATTAATTATTTAATAAATAAGGTGGAGGGGCAATTTGGGGAGAGAGGGGCGAAATTGAGTTCTTGAAGTGAAGTCTTTCTTCACCCTGGTTTCAACCTTATTTGACTAAGTCCTAAACTAGACTTCTAAGCCTAATAGAACTCCTACTCTCTCATGTCTATCTCTCAACTCGCGCACTCAATCTCCCTTATTATTTCACATAAAATTTCTCTGCCAAACAAAATCAGAAAAATAAACCAAGTTCTTCACACTTGAAGAACTCACACAAAATAACTAGAAAATAAACATTTATCGCACACTAGGGTAAGGGAGGTTGTCATTCGAGTTGAGTTGATATTGAGGAGGTTTAGACATGTTCTTGGGTGAAGTTTTTGGGCAGAAATTCAAGAGTTTAACGTCAAAAAGGTATGGGTTTTCTTATCTCTTGGTCCCTTTCCAAAGAGACCCCTTAAGGTTCATATTATTCATTTGAAAACTACGATTGTTTCCCCTCTTGCATGACCCTGTCACAAGCTCCAAATGAATCATAGGTAGGGTATAATTGCTGGTGAATTTAGGTGTATGTTATGTTTCGTTATGAATATGATTATGTTTTGTACCTGAAATTGTATGATAAGCAACCATGTATTGAAAGTTTGTGCAAGTGTGTGCATGTGAAAAAAAAAAGTTACTGTGGATGTACTTGAATGAGGCCGAATTAAGGCTTCAAGTTTAATATTATTTTGCTTGTCATTTTACGTACATAAATCTATGTAATCGTGATGTTCATTAAAATGGAAATGGGTCTGATTTAAGTGTCAACATTTTTGCTAAATGAATCCATGAAATACACCTCCCCCCCAAAAAAAAAAGAGTTAAAGGATTAATGAATTGTCCTAAGTTATCAAGCGGAAATATTGATGAAAATACGTTGAAAAATTGATTAAGTTCCAACCAAAAAAAATAGGTTTGGTTTAGGCTAAACTATAGAGGTGAAATCTAGAAAATTTAATTGATTTTAAAGGGATGAGGCCACCAGGATTCGAACGTGTGACCTCACCCATATAACACCTTAAATTCGCAAGAAAAAGAAAAAGAGGTAAAAAGAATTCGAATGGGGTTAATTGGCTGACAAAGGAGAGTGCAAAAAATTAAATAAATAAAATGGGAGGCGTGGGAATCGAACCCACGACCTCCAAGCAGCGAATGAAGTGAAAGAAGAAAATTAAAGAAAAGAAAATGTGAGGCGTGGGAATCGAAACCACGACCTCAAGGCTGGAAAAGAGAAGGGCGAAATAAATAAGAAAATAAAGTGAGACTATGGGGGCTCGATCCCAAAACCTCACTTCCGAACGCCTAGATAAGTCAATTTTAAATAAAAATAAAATAAGGAGACTGTAAGGGTTCGAACCCACAAACTCACAGCCCCTAAGAGAAATTAAAGAATAAATAAGGGGAGGCAGTGGGGGTTTGATCCCACAACCTCTTGGTCTAGGCGAATTGGACGACAAAATTTTAAATGAAAAATAAAAGGGGTTGTGGGGGTTCGATCCCACAACCCTTTGGCCAAATAAGAGGAGAATCCAAGGAGAAAAATAAAGGTAGAATGTTGATGTTGGGGATCGATCTAAGGTCCTAATGTCATGAAGACTAAAAATAAAGTCAAGGAAAAATGTAGGTATTGTCCAAGGGATTCAAACATGGATTCCCTTGCCCAAATTTGTGTATTATTGATACATAAATCATACGTTAATTAAATGTCCAAGAATAGTGTCATCTACTTAGATCGAAATCGAAATCTTTGTAAACATACAAGATGCATAAGTCTTGTACTACATAATCCTAGAAAGATATGAGTAACTTAACGAACTATGAATTAAGCCTCATCGCTAGTAAGTATGTATAGACCCATAAGTCTAGCATACATTTACGAATAAGCGAACCTAAGATGTATGTAAAGAAATGAAGTAAGCCTACAAGGGTTAAGTACGAGTGTGAAACACACTAAATGACCAAGTGCATTGGCATATGATGAAATGAACATTCACGTAAAAATGGTGTGGGTAATTATGAAGAGCAATTGTGCTAATGTTAATGAATGTGGTGACAACATAATAGGAGCCTAATGTAAAAGATGAGAACAATCTCAAATGAGCCTAAGTAAATGTTATCAAAACGTACTCACATGTGAGAGTGTAAATTTAATGAAGAGAACAGTCTCTATGAACACTCTAATTAAAGTATTGAGATTAACACACTTAATACTAATGATGAGATGAGAAATCATTTATTGAGCAATGATGTCCTCATACTAGAAGCCAACTTCCATGACGTATGAGTTAAATGTAATGTAACTTAATACTGAGCACGAATAGACTAGTTATGAGCGGTAATGACTTCTTCCGGGAATGGCGGAGGTTCACGTAACTCTCATGAGATAAGACTGTCCGACATGTCGGGCATGGGTCTCCTTATATCTCCTAGTCTTCGAACCTATACTGCCAATATAGGGGTATGACGGGGTTCCCATGTACGCTAGCATGTTTTGGGTAAATTTTGATGGTGATCCCACCTCTTTTGGGTTTGAGGTTTCATGACTTTGGATTTCATGATGCTCACATGATCTATGTCGGTTAAAGTTAAACTTCCCAATGAATGAAGGAGGTCAGCCTCAAATGATGTACATAATGAAATGAATGATACCAAAGGTGTTAAGATAAGATAATCAAAAGGATAGTTAGATTCAAGTAATGACATTAGGTCATTCTTGATCATTGCACAATGAATCCGATGAAAGTCTTGAACTACATCCTAGGTTGTGCTTACACTGGCCCATGAATGAAATGAAATGGAGTACTATGAATGAACGAAGCAGACTCCCTAGTTGAGGTCCCATATGTTGAGCCCTTGTTTCTAGAAAGTCTTAATGTTTAGTCCATGATTCCAAATTATCATGGCATATGAATGAATGATATGAAAGATGTTATGTTTTATATGGAATATAATATATGCTAAGTGTGAGATGTTATTTGCTGTGTGCAACATGATAAGTATGATGATGCATGTTATCCTCATGACATGACTTTTCCTAATCAAAATTTTGAAATCTCACGGACTAACCTAATCCAAAATTTTGAAAGCTCACTGACTTTGCTAATCCAAATTTGGAAAGTTCACTAACTTTCCTTATCTCAGTTTGGCAAGTCCACTGAGTTGGCTTTCCATAATCATGTTGTTAGGAAAGAGCTGTTTTTAGTCATGCATGTACTTTATGTGTGATTTCATGTACCCATACTTAGTACAAGTGTGTACTAATCCCATACAACTCTATATTTTTAGGTGTAGGCACAGGAGGACGGTAGACCTCAGAGGTTGACATTGCAGCTATTCGGACGTGGAGTTTTTCAACCGGACTTGGTAGGCCCTCATGATTTCGAGGATGTCTACGTTATTATCTATCTTCGATGTAGGCTTTATCTAGTTGAGCATGTTCCTCTAGCGTATCTTTCCACTTTCATCTTAGACTTTGTATTGGTGCCATTTTGGAAAAAATACGTTTAATGCAATTATGAATTGTTTCTTTCATTTGATTTCCTCTATATTAGATTGTTAATTTGTGAACACCTATGATGTTAGGTTTAAATTGTTTAGAATGAAATAAGGAGATAAAAAGTTCAAATTTTCCGCTAAAATTAACCTAGATGAAGTAAGGATAACGTATGTACGCTTGTTAGTGACCTCTGAGAGGTCAACGACTCCGATCTCTTCTGGGGTATAGATTCCATTCATGAAAAGTTGGTATCACAGCACTAGGTTAAATTACTGAAATAATAAGTTCACATCAACCACATTAAGTAGTTTCTAAGTCATGGTAGTGATGTGCACCACTATCCTTGATTAGAGATTGCATGATGCTTAGGAAAATTTCCCTTGTTATACTATTATCGTGCCTTTCCTAATGCTTTAATTCTTGGTTTTATGAGCGTGTCTAACATCAAATCCTTGTTGTTTACAAAAAATGAACACTAGGAGAGCTATTGATCAGAGGAGAAGAGTAGCAGCTGCTGGGGACAATCAAGTTGCACCCCAGGCTCTAGCTGAAGGAGTAGCCATGCCAGTTAACCCTACTGGGGGTTGATTGATGCTGAGGTGGGGAAACATTTGGCCCAGATGGCACAGCCCATCACCATGCAAGCTCAGGCCATGATTGCGCAGGTCAATCACCAGAATGTTGAAAGGGAGAACCCACAAGTGTGTAGCATGGCTGACTGGCTGAGAGACTTCACGAGGATGAACCTTCCTATTTTCACAGGGTCTAAGACTTCAGAGGACCCCCAGGAGTTTATGTATAAGGTGCATAAGATTTTGGTGGCTATGGGGGCCACCGATGGAATTCCCATGTTATGTGTAGTGTCATGATATGGAAATCTCCATGTTAGTAAGTCAAGTTGTCTCGGAAACATATTGTTAACCCTTAAATATCTTCCCACATAGGACTCTAGCATAGTTGATACAACATGATTGCTACATATGAATGGATACACCTTAGGCAACTGTTAACCCTCTCTTTTCGGTGTGGGAGTAGAACACTAGATTCTATGTAGCTGACATGGTCTCATGTTGGTTATTGCACTTCTTTCCCTAATGTAAAAGTAAATGAACAAGTTATGTATGTTACTCTTATTAGAGTAGTCTTTCAGGTTACTGCATGGTGTGAGGGAGGTTATGAGACTTCTCTTACACAATGCACTTGTTGGATCCTATAGATTGTCCTAGTGGTGTTCTTTTATGACTAGGATTATGATTAAAATTATGGTTATGTGGATAAGTTATGACTAAGTATTTTAAATATATAATATAAGAATTTATGCACTTACTTCAACGAGAAATAATAAAATCCAGAAATTTACTTTCTTAATCAACAAAATCATCAATAATCAAATACTGAAATTAATTGAAGACTATAGATTCTCCAAAAGTGCAATAATAATCACAAAGTCTAATCCACAAAAGAAGATCAAATAACAAAGAGTCTAACCCCAAAAACGAGGTTTTTTCAAACTATTTATAAAAAACAAAAACCTAATTAAAGGACTTTATTTGCTGGAAATTTGTCAAAACGCAACTGGGTCAACAGATCTCGTGACAGGTTGTCGTGGTCACGATGGTCTGTCATGGACTCCGTCGTACAATACTTATGCAAATTCTTCTGATCCTCTCTTCATTACCCTCGACAGCAGGCATGATAGATTGTCGCAGGCACAACAGCCCTTCGAGGGTCTCCGTTCCATTACACTTGAACTCTTGGAATTTGGTTACTATGGCTTCTTCTCTGATATTCATGACGAACCACCAGGACGGACCGTCATGATTACGACGGTCCGTGACACACTCCATAACCCCACACTTGGTCAGACTTCCCCATCATCCTTCAGCAGCTTCACTACGATGCCACCTACGAACCATCACGGGCACGACGGACCGTCACAAGCTCCGTAGGTGGTTCTTTTCTGCATTTCTTTCTCAAAAACCTTTACATTCATCTTTTAGACAGATATCCTGCAAATAAAGAGAATTTTACCTAAAAATTAATACAAAAAGTCTTTTGGACACACTAAACTTAAGGAAAAAGCATTAAAAATACCGTGAAAGCACGGTATATCAATATATTCCCACCAATACATATCCTTGAGATCATGATGCATTTTTATAGAACCTGGATGAATAGAATACTTGGAACCATGGGCTTCTGCAAAAATATTAGACCTCAAATCATTCACATTGGGCACACATAATCTATTTAGGTATAAGAGTGCATCATCCCCTCCTAGAGAGAACGATTCATTAAATTTACTCAATACTGAGTCTTTCAGCACCACGAGTACAATGTCTAGATGCTGATTAGCTTTAACGTCTACAACAAATGAGGATTCGGAAGTGGAATGAACCGAAACACCCCCACTTGGTGCATCAGTAAGCCGTACACCCCATCTTGCCAATTGGTGTACCTCTTCAACAAGTTCCTTCTTCTCATTATCAATTTGAGCCTCCCTGCCCATTCTCAAATGACTTAAAGCATAACCCACTACATTGGCCTTACCTGGGTGATAGTGAATACTTACGTCACAATCTTTAAGCAGCTCCAGATATCTCATCTAACGATGGTTTAACTCTCTTTGCGCAAACATAATGAAGACTTTTATGGTCAATAAATACATAAAAATGTACACCATAATGTCTTCAAAGTTTTATAACAAAGACCACATCAGCTAACTCAAGATCATGAGTAGGGTAATTCTTTTTGTGGACTTTGAACTGCCTGGAAGCATATGCAATTACCTTGACACCCTGCATAAGAACACATTCCAAACATACTGGGAAGCATCACAATATACCCCATACCCTTCACCACTCGTCGACAATATAAGCACTGCGCTGAAGTGAGTCAATGCTTGAGCTCTTGGAAAATCTTATCACAATTTTAAGACCACTCAAAGTTCAACTTCTTGTTCGTTAAAACTGTAAATGGGGAAAAAATAGTGGAAAAACCTTCCAAAAACCAGTGATAATAATTGGTCAAACCCAGAAAACTTTGAATATATGTAGGAGTAAGGGGTCTCGGCCAATACTTTTGTAACACCTTGAAAATCCAAGATTCATTGTAAAGCCTAACATAGGTTTCATAAAGTCTAAACACTGTTTCCAAGTCCAATTTTAAGGAATATAGGTCATTTAGGAGGTTTAGAAACCAAAATGTCCAAAAATGTTTCAGAAGTTGGTTCAAAGGGATGTTAGTGTGCCTTAGAATTTTTAACTAACTTTTAGGATTTGTAAATTACCAAAAAGAGTGGAAAGGTATCTAATTTGTGTTTGAGTTGTTTCATGATTGAAACGTCTAGGTACGACTCCCCAAGGACCAACAAAGGGACCTTGAGGAGGACCCCTGTAGCCTGATGCAACAGTGTCTGGCAGTGTGCATCGAGGAGACAGATGATGGTCCGTGTGTGGATTGGTGTGGCGTCGATGACATCGTCGTCCCAAACTTAGGCTGGTGGAGTAGATCCCGTCACCTGCACAGTTTCTTGAATCGTCAACGGAATACGGAGGTGCAAGCTACAGTCCATGTGTGGATCGAATGAATGCAGACGGAGACGAATGAATGCAGACGGAGGGGGGGGTTGTCCATCGACTTGCCGACCGACTGTTGGTCAGGGTCTCGTTGGTGAGGGTCGAGTTTCACTATTTAATTTTAAACGATTTCATTTAATTATTTAAGTGGTTTAGGGATTAGTGAGGGATTAAAGGGAGAGTAATTAAGTTAATTAATCCCACTATAAATACCCTCAACCCTCATTAACCTAATGACAACTCTCAAAATAAACTCTCTTCCATCTCTCTTATTTCTCTCTCTAAATGAACTCACCATTGAAGGCTAAAAACATCTAGGGTTTTGGGGCTGGAAAAAAAAAGGTGGATTCTTCATCAAATTTTTGAGAAACACTAAGGTATGGGTTCTACTAACCTTTGAGATTCTTTCCTAAAAGGGTTCCTTCAAAATAGATTTCAAAAAGTTGAGTTGTCTTTATGGTTTATTTTAATTACGAAGTTGAAGTCATGGATTGACTTTTTAATGTTTTCTTAGGGTAATATTGAGTAAATTAACATGTAATTGAACTTGTTTATTGTAATTTTTGACGGTTTGGTCTAAATTTAAGAATAATATCCTCTATGGCCTAAATTAAGTTATGAATGATAATTAAACACTTAAAGACATTTCAAAAAGGGACTCTAGTTTAACACAGAGTAAACTAGATAGATGAGTGTCCCTTCCCATAGTGTGAAGGTAGGAGAACTACATTACTCTCGATATTGGAGACTATAATGCATGGCACATAAAGAGGATCCCCACCATATCTCCTAGTTCTTGAACTACATTTCGCCCATAGGATTACTATCTAGTGGATCTACATAGTTGCTATGTTTTATGTTCTGGTACTACCTTGGAAAGTAGTCCACCTTTTTTCGGTGTAGGGTTTTATGACACCGGAATCCACACTTGCTCATGTGGTCTATGTCGGTTAGGGAAAGATGTTCCAGAAAGTTAAAACCAATTAAAAGACTTGAACTCTAACTTGGATAACCTAAGAGGTGTAGATTAGACTACATAGGGGTATGGGACTCTACCTGGACATTGCACTAGTTATCCTTGAGGGGAGTCTTAGGAGGAGGTTCTTATGTATGTTTATGTTATGACTATAGATGATGTATATATGATGACCATGGCACGTTGTTGATACTATATGTTTATTAGTTCATT
This sequence comes from Solanum peruvianum, assembly GCA_027705065.1. NCBI lineage: Eukaryota > Viridiplantae > Streptophyta > Magnoliopsida > Solanales > Solanaceae > Solanum > Solanum peruvianum. Next base: position 28,022,200 of record JAKWJD010001764.1, on the reverse strand, counting down.
TGTGAATATGCCTTGGGGTAAATTGATAATACACGATGAAATGCAAGCCTATACGATATGATATGTAAAGTTGGACATTGGTCATCTTCTCTTGTTGAGGCTACTTGATTGAGTAAGGTTATGGGGCTTTTCTTGGTCATTACACTTGTTGAATTGATAAGGACGTGTGACTAGTTGTCTTGCTTATTATGATATGTTTAACTCTTATTCATTCTTGTGATATTATTCCTTGATTTTAGGGTTGTAGTAAATCGTGGTTTAAAGTGTGTTTGAATAAGTATTACTTGTTGAGATAGTAAGCATGTTTGGTTGATTAATATGACTTAATTGACATTGCATTATACCCCTAAAGGGGTAGAATGACATGCTTTAATAGAAAGTCCCTTTTAGCATGTTTTGCTTGTGTATGTGCATAAGATCTCATACTTAGTACACGTGGAGTACTAAGCCCATTTTTCTTCCCTTTTACCAAACATTATAGGTTTCGGTCGTGGAAGAGTTTGGAGGGCGATATTGTCGAAGGCTTGGATTCTTCCTTTAATCGAAGTGGTGTAAGTCCTCAACTTTCCAGGGAAATGCAATCTTTTAGCTTTGGATTTTGTTAAGAGATTATTGACTCTATGAGTTCTTTCCTTGTTATTTGAATATTGTACTATCGTATGACCTATACATGGTCTTGTTGAATTTATGTAAGAGATATTCCCATATTGTGATATACTTTTAGATGGTATGAGATGAGACAATCGTTGAGACTATTTTTATATTATATATATATATATATATATATATATATGTGTGTGTGTGTGTGTGTGTGTGTGTGTGTGGTGTGTGTGTGTGTGTGTGTGCATATAAAGTAGAAGGCTATGTAACCTTCCTATATTAAGGGTCTATACATACTTGATATGAATATATATTATCTGTATGTAGAGGTCTATGTAAACCACCAGTATATATTATGTGTATTTAGAGGTCTATGTAAACCTCCAAGTATAGATAATAAAAGTTTTAAAATTTTCTTCATTTTCAACCTATGAATGTAATGACATGAAACTAAGAGGCTAGTCTTAGTCCTTTAATAAGGACAACAACGCCGGTTACGTCTAGGGGGTAAATTAGGATGTGACAAACTTTATATCAGAGCATGAGGTTGATTACCATTGAGTTATATATCTCTTTCTCTACAACGTCTATGTAGGTTTGTATTCATAATTGTGAAGCGTGCCTCACTTATGAGTAGGAACCTATATGATACTTAGGAATCCTCTCATTCTTGGAAATCTTATATCATGCCAATAGATTATACTTATGGTGTGCCTTGCATCTAATCCTATTTTTGTGCTTATAGGAAGCATGATCATTTGAAGGAATGCGGCTTGAAGACTTAAGGAGGAAGTTGCTAATGCGGGAGATCCTCCCATGATGAGCCAGTTATTCAAGTTTAGGAGAATTCTAATGTTGATCAAGCCCCGGCTAACCCTCCACCATGACAACTTAAGCACAAGCCACAACGGTTCGAGCCCAAGCTTTGATGGGTCAAGCAAATCGAGATGTTGCTCCCCATCCTCATCAACAAGTCACTACTATGGCTTTTCGTCTAAGGTACTTCACTCGAATGAACCCTCTTACTTTTTATGGGTCTAAGGTTAATGAACACCCCCAAGAATTCCTTGATGAGGTCTAGAATGTGCTATATGATATGGGGGTGACTTCAAGTGAGAAGGCTGAGTTGGCCTCATATAAACTCAAAAATGTGGCTCAAACTTTGTATGTGCAATGGAGGGATAATAGGGAGTTGAGGGGAGGTCCGGTAACTTGGGAGATCTTTATGGCGGCTTTTCTACATTGGTTCTTTCCTAGAGAGATGAGGGAGGAGAAAGTGATGGAGTTCAACAATCTTTGACAAGGAGGGAAGAGTGTTCATGAGTACTCTTTGGAATTCGTTAATATGTCCAAATATGCTCCTTCTTCAATCTCTTATCCTAAAGACCAAATGAGCCGTTTTCTGACGGGGATGTCGGAAGAGTTACAAGAGGATTGCCAATCGGCCATGCTATATGACAACATGCATACTTCCCGTCTTATGGTATATGCAAGAAGGATTGAGGAGGAAAGACCTAAGCGAAAAAGTAGTGATGCTAAGAGGGATAGGTCATTTGCTGGGGGTTCCTCAAGGAATAGGCGTGAGATACAAGATAAGCCTAAATTTAAGAAGCGGGATTCGAATCAAGTCCCTTCCAAAATCCCAAGAGCTAGTGGTGATAGGGTGTCTAACCCAAAATTCAAGAAGGGAAAAGGTACTAATTCACCAAAGGAGAAACAAACTTGTGGAAAGTGTGGTAAAAAGCACTATGGTGAGTGCCTGAAGGGGACAACTAATTGCTTTAGTTGTGGTAAGAGTGGTCACAAAATGAGAGATTGTCCAAACTTGAGGAGTCAAGACAAGGATAGTGGCAAAGCTCAAACAAGTGTTCTAGTGATTCTCCAAAGAAGAACCGCTTCTATGCTATCCTCTATAGGGGTGAGGAAGAGACCTATCCCCACGTGGTGACCGGTATGTTAAAAATCATTACTCTTGATGTGTATGCTTTAGTTTACCCGGGTACTACTTTGTCCTTTGTTACACCTCTAGTAGCTAAAAAGTTTGATGCTTTACCGAATATTTTACATGAGCCTTTTCTAGTGTCTACTCCAGTGGGAGAGTCGGTTGTTCCTAAAAAAATCTATCAAAATTGTCCTATTTCATTACCCAATAGTGTTTCTTATGTTGATCTAGTAGAACTCGATATGTTTTTTTTATACTATATTGGGTATGGATTGGTTGCATGCATGTTTTGCATCCATTGGTTGTAGGACAAGAGTGGTGAGGTTTAACTTCTTAAATGAACCCGTTGTTGAGTGAAAAGGAGAAAATTCTATTCGTAGGGATCACATCATATCTTGTCTAAAATCATGTAAAATGATCTCAAAGGTTTGTCTCTATAACATAGTAAGAGTCAAAGATTTGAATTCCGAAATTCCTCCTATTGCGTTGTTCCCCGTAGTAAATGCATTTCAAAATGTTTTTTATGATGACCTTCCTGGTATTTGTCCTGAACAGGAAATTGATTTTTGTATCAATTTGCTACCGGAAACAAATCCCATTTCAATCCCTCCATATTGGATGGCTCCGGCCAAATTGAAAGAGTTGAAGTCTCAAGTAAAGGATTTGCATGACAAAGACTTTATAAGGCCTAGTATATCTCCATGGGGTTTTCTAGTTTTATTTCTCGAAAAGAACAATGGGTCTTGGAGAATGTGTATTGATTTCCGCCAACTCAACAAGGTCACAATTTAGAATAAGTAACCTCTCCCTCGGATTGATGACATATTTGATCAACTCCAAGGGGCAAGTTACTTTCAACGATAGATTTGACGTCGGTGTATCATGAACTCAGGGTAAGAGGGGCAGATATACTGAAGACGACCTTTTGAACTAGGTATGGGAATTATGAGTTCTTAGTCATGTTTTTCGGTCTCACTAATGCTCCGACGGCACCTATGGACCTCATGAATAGATTATTTTGAAATTACCTAGATTCATTTGTCTTTGTCTTTATTGATGATATCTTGGTAAACTCGAACAATGAGGATGATCATATGGGTCGTTTGAGGGTAGTGTTGCAAACCCTTAAACAATATTAATGGTATGCCAAATATAGTAAGTGTGATTTTTTGTTGAGATTGGTGAATTTTCTTGGGCACATCATTACTAGTGAGGGAGTTTAAGTAGACCCAAACAAAACGGAATGGTGAAAAATTTTCCTAGACAATTCACTCCAACTGATATTAGGAGTTTCTTGGGTTTAGTGGGTTACTATCGGAGTTTGGTGGATGTTTTCACGTCCATTACATCTCCTATGACTACTTCAACTCAAAAGAGTAAAAAGTTTGAGTGGTTAGAGGTGTGAGAAGAGCTTCCAATTGTTGAAAGATAGGCTCACTTCCGCTCCGCTGTTGACCTTACCGGAGGGTACAAAGGGATTTGTGGTGTATTGTAATTCATCCCAAGTGTGTTTAGGGTGTATTATTATGTAAAAGGGAAGGTGATAGCTTATGCTTCTAGGAATCTAAAGGTTCGTGAGAGAAATTACCCCACTCATGACTTTGAATTAGTAGTCGTGGTGTTTTCTTTGAAAATTTGGAGGCATGACTTGTATGGGGATATGTGTATGTTTTTACTGAAATAAGAGTCTCCAATATGTGTTTACGTAAAAGGAGTTAAATCTCCGACAAAGAAGGTGTCTTGATTTATTGAAAGATTATTATACGAGTTCCTTTATCACCTTGGGAAGGATAATGTAGTGGCGGATGCCCTAAGTTAGATGACTATGGGTAGTGTATCCAATCTTGATGAAGCCAAAAAGGACCTAGCAAGGGAAGTGCATAGGTTGGCTAGGTTGGGGGTGAGGTTTGAGAGTTTCCGGATGGGGGTGTCATAGTTCATTATAACTCTAAGTCATCTTTAGTGGTTGATGTGAAGTCCAAACAACACCTTGATTTAGCCTTTATGGAGTTGAAAGAATTGGTTTTTGGCAAGTTTAATGAATCATTCTCTGTAGGCGGGATGGAGTATTAAGGTACCAAGGGAGACAATGTGTTCCCGATGTAGATGGGTTGAGGGATAGGATCTTATAAGAATCACATGGGTGATGCTAGTCAATTCATCCGGGGTCGACAAAAATGTATCATGTCCTAAGGTAAATATATTGGTGGAAAGGTCTAAAAAGGGACATGAAGGAATTTGTCGCTAAGTGTCCGAATTGCCAAAAAGTAAATGCTGAACACCTAAAGTTGGGTAGCTTACTACAATGTATCCTAATTCCAACTTGGAAGTGGGAAAACATCAACATGGACTTTGTAGTAGGTTTACCCGAACCTAAAAGTCCTATGATTCCGTATGGGTAGTTGTGGATCAATGAACTAAATCCGCTCGCTTAATCGTCGTCAAGTCTTCATATTCAGCGGAGGATCATGTAAGAATCTTCCTAGATGAGATTGTGTGCCTCCATGGAATTCCATTATCCGTTATATTGGATCGGGGTGCCCAATTAATATCTAGATTGTTGAGTTAGTTCCAAAAAGGGTTAGGTACTAAGGTGAAGTTGAGCACCGCTTTTCATCCCCAAACGAATGGTCAAACGGAGTGCACGATACAAACCCTTGAAGATATGCTTAGAGATGAATTATTGATTTTAAAGGGAGTTGGGATACACATTTACCTTTAGTGGAGTTTACCTACAACAATACTTTTCATTCATCCATTTCCATGGATCCCTATGAAGCCTTGTATGGTAGGAGGTGTAGGTCTCCTATTGGATGGTTTGAAATGGGTGATCCATCACTTCTTGGTCCAAAGTTTATTTATAAGACTTTTGAAAAGGTTTATATCATAAAGAACCGGTTGCAAACAGCGTATAGTCGGCAAAAGTCTTATGCCGATAATAGTAGAAGGGATTTGGAGTTTGAAGAAGGTGATAAATTGTATTTGAGAATTTCACCAATGAAAGGGGTGGTTAGGTTTGGCAAGAAAGGGAAATTGAGTACCCGTTATGTGGGTCCCTATAAAATGTTGCGAAGTGGTGGTAAGGTATCCTATGAATTGAAACTTCCTAGTGAATTGGTTTCGGCTCATCGGGTTTTCCATGTTTCTATGTTGAAAAAGTGTATTGGTGATCCCGAGTCAATTCATCTTATTGAGGGTCTTGGTGTCAAAGATAACCTCTCTTATGAAGAAGTTCCGGTTAAAATTCTTGATAGGCAAGTCAAGAAGTTGCGGAATAAATAGGTGGTTTCCATAAAGGTGTTATGGAAAAATCATCTAGTTGAGAGTGCAAAATGGGAGGCTGAGGCCGACATGAATTCCTGTTACCCTCATCTTTTTCAGAATTAAGGTTATTCATTCTTTTTAATAATATAAATATGATTAGAAATTGAAGTTTCTTGATCTTTGGTTGAAGTGTTAAAAAATGGCATTTTTGAAAACCTCACATTATGTTTTATACTGAAGTCACTGTAGTATTGCTATTAAAAACTTGAAATTTTGCTTTTTGCTTTCTTTGAGTTATGTTGTGCATTTTGATATGGTGAGTCTTCATAAAATCATAGGTAGAATATTGTTACGTTGAACTTTCTGCTAATTAACTCATGTGATGTATGTTGAGCTCGTAAGTGTTGTTATAAGGAAATGCCTCATGATGAAGTGTTTTGAGCCTTAGGTGTGGTAATATGTGTTTTGGATATTTACCTTGTTTAAGTGACATGATTTATGTTTAATGGATATTGTTAATTTGTTAGGCTGCTAGTCTCTGGTATATTCCTTCCTTCAAAAGAATTTTAGTGTAATTCGGGGACGAATGATCCTAAGGGGGGGGGATAATGTAACACCTTGAAAATTCAAGATTCATTTTGAATCCTACCATAGGTTTCATAAAGTCTAAACACTATTTCTAAGTCCATTTTTAATGAAAATAGGTCATTTAGGAGGTTTAAAAACAAAAACGTCCAAAAACGTCTGAGAAGTTAGTTCAAAGAGAGTTTAGTGTGCATTAGCCTTTTTGACTAACTTTTAGTTGTCGAAAATGTACAAAAGTGGGTGGAAAGGTATCGAATGGGTGTTTGAGTTGTTTTATGATTGAAACGTGTCGGTACGACTCCCTAAAGACCAACCAAAGGCATTGAAAAGGATCCCTGCAGTTTAATGCAACACGCCTGGCAGTGTGCATAGACGGGACTGACGGCGGTCCATGTGTTGATCGAGTGGGTGTTAATGCCACTGTCGTCCCACACTTAGGCTGTTGGAGAAGGTCCTTTCACCTGCACATTTCTGGAATCATCCACAGAATACAGAGGTGTAAGCTACGGTCCGTGTGTGGATTGACGAGGCGTCGATGCCACAGTCGTCCCACACATAGAAAAATTAGAGGAAGCCCTTGTATGCAGATTCTCTAACTGAGACGACAGAGTGCATGATAGATGGGGTAGTTGTCCATCGACTCACCGTCGGTCGGAGTCCTGTCGGTGAGGGTCGAGTTTTGCTGTTAAATTTTAAATGATTTCATTTAATTAATTAATTGATGGTTTAGAGATTGGTTAGGGATTAAAGGGAGACTAATTAAGTTAATTAGGCCCCACTATAAATACCCTCAACCCTTATTAACCTAAAAACAACTCGCAAAATTAACTCTCTTCCTTCTCTTTATTTCCCACTCTACATAACTCACCATTGAAGGTTAGCAATAACTAGGGTTTGGGGCCGGAAAAAAGGGTGGATTCTTCATCATATTGTTGAGAAACATTAAGGTATGGGTTGTATTCACCTTTGAGATTCTTTCCTCAAAGGTTTTCTTCAAAATAGATTTCAAAAAATTGAGTTTTTTATGGGTTTCATTCAATTACGAAATTGAAGTCATGGATTGAGTTGTTAATGAATTCTAAGGGTAATATTGAGTATATTAACATGTAATTCAACTTGTTTGTGGTAATTATTGATGGTTTGGTCTAAATTAAAGAATATTATCCTCTATCCATAACCCTAGGTAGTGATCTTGACCTATATTGTAATATGATCATTCATTTGAGTTGGTTGTTGATTTGATTACTATCCTATGGTTCTATAATGATTAAATTCAGATGAATTATGCGTCTATCAACCTAGTCCTTGAGATTTGATTTAGGTTATGAATTATAATGTGAAATTAGCCTATGTACCTTGTCTCAAGTTGTGATCTAAAAATGAATTGTGTTATAGAGATACTATTGGCCTTGTTATTTTATTGGTTATCATTGTGTGATGATGTTACACCCCAAGTTGGGTTGATGGTAAGACCTTGATGATAGACTATGAGGAGGACTTGGTAAGTCTTATAATCTCTATCTTTACTTCTAATTGTGATTAATTGTTGTTAAGTCATTATATTACATTGGAGTATGCCTTATACTAGGATTATAGGGTGGTATGGTGTTGAATTGAAATGTCTTGACTATGTTGTTAAGATGATTAAAGTTTATGTGATATAAGGATGGTGAAACTATTAATGCGCCTTAATATGTTATGAAATGCTAATATGTTAACCTCACTAATATGAACTCTGATGAAAGGATTTATACTCATACAATTTTTATTGATATATTGATGATGATGATCATACAACTGGTAGACCCTATGGCGTAAATTAAGTTATGAATGATAATTAAAGGCTTAAAGACATTTCAAAAAGGGACTCTAGTTTAGCGCTGAGGGAACTAGATAGAGGAGTATCCCTTCCCACAAAGGGAAGGTAGGAACACTACATTATTCTCGAGATTGGAGACTACAATGCATGGCTCATAAAGAGGGTCCCAAAAAAATCTCCTAGTTCTTGAAATATATTGCCCCTATAGAAATACTAGCTAGTGGATCCACTTAGTTGCTATGTTTTATATTTTGGTACTACCTTGATAAGTAGTCCTCCTTGTTTGACTGTAGGGTTTTATGACATCGGATTCAACACTAGTTCATGTGGTCTATTTCGGTTAGGGAAAGATGTTCCCAAAAGATAAAACGAATTAAAGGACTTAAACTCTAAATTAGATAAACTAAGGGTTCTAGCTTAGACTAACTAGGGGTATGGGACTCTACCTAGACATTGCACTACTTAGCCTTGGGGGGAGTTTTAGGAGGAGGTTCTTATGTATGTTTAAGTTATGACAATATTTGATGTATATATGATGAAAATGTCACATTGTTGGTACTATATGTTGATAAGTTCATTTATGAATATGCCTTGGGTTATAATGATAATACATGATGAAATGCAAGCCTAAACGCTTTGATATGTAAAGTTGGTCATTGGTCATGTTTTCTTGTTGAGGATACTCGATTGAGTAAGGTTATGTGGCTTTGCTTGGTAATTGAACTTGTTGAATTAATAAGGTTGTGTGAGTAGTTGTCTTGCTTATTATGATATGTTTTACTCTTATTCATTTTTGTGATATTATTCCTTGATATTAGGGTTGTAGTAAATCATGCTTTCAAGTGTGCTGGGATAAGTATTACTTGTTGAGATAGTAAGCATGTTTGGTTGATTAATATGACTTACTTGACTTTGCATTAAGCCCCTAATTGCATGATTTGATAAAGAGTCCATTTTAGCATTTTTTGCTTGTGTATGTGCATAAGATCTCATACTTAGTACATGTGGAGTACTAACCCCATTTTTTGTTCCCTTTTCCCAAACATTTTAAGTTCCATTCATTAAAAGTTTGGGGGATTGTATTGTTGAAGGCGTGGATTCTTCGTTTCATCCAAGTGGGGTAGGTCCTCAAACTTTGAGGGCAATGCCATCTTCTAGCTTTTGATTTTTTATGAGCTTATTGACTCTATCATTTCTTCCCTTGTTATTTGAATATTGTACTTTAGTATGACCTATACATGGTCTTGTTGAATTGATATAAGGGTTATACCCATATTTTGATATCTATGTGTAGATTGAATGAGACAAGACAACCGTTCAAACGATTTCTATATTTATATATATATATATATATATATATGTGTGTGTGTGTGTGTGTGTGTGTGTGTGTGTGTATGTGTGTGTGCAAAAAAAGTAGAAGCCTATGTAACCTCCCTATATTAAGGGTCTATATATACTCGATATAAATATATATTATGTGTGTGTAGAGGTCTATGTAAACCTCCAATATATATTATGTGTATGTAGAGGTCTATGTAAACCTCCAAGTAGAGATGATAAAAGTATTAAATTTTTCAGCATTTTTCAACCTATGAATGTAATGGCATGAAACTAAGAGGCTAGTCTCGGTCCTTTAAAAAGGACAACGAAGCCGGTTGCGTCTAGGGGGTAAACCAGGGTGTGACATCTTTACCGCCTCAACCTTTTTAGGATTAACTTCAACACCCTGGTCAGTCAAAACATTAGTAAGAAAGGTCACTAATCGCAACCAGAATTAACTTTTGCCGAACTTTGCATACAACTGATGTTCTCTGAGTACGTGCAATGCCTTTCTTAAGTGTACTTCATGCTCTTCTCTTGACATAGTGTATATGAGGATGTCATCTATGAATACTATGACAAAGGAATCAAGGTACTCACGGAAGACTCTATTCATAAGGTCAATAAACGCGGCTGATGCGTTAGTGAGACCGAATGACATGACAAGAAATTCATAATGCCCACATCAAGTATGAAAAGCCGTCTTAGGGACGTCTTCTGGCCTCACTCTAAGCTGATGATAGCATGAATGAAGGTCTATCTTGCAAAAGAAGCTGGAAAATTTGGAGTTGGTCAAATATCGTTGATTATGGGAAGAGGGTACTTATTATTTATAGTGACTTTGTTAAGCTGCTGATAATCGAAGCATATTCTAAGGGTTCCATCCTGTTTCTTTACAAACAACACTGGAGCACCCCATGGGGATATGCTCGGCTGGATGAAGTCCTTATCAAGTAGATCTTTTAATTGCAACTTCAACTTTTTGAGTTTAGCTGGTGCCATCCTATACATGGGAATAGAAATTGGCTTGCTGTTGGGATCTAAATCAACAACAATGTTAATCTCACGTTCAGAGGAACTCCTGGTAAATATTCTTGAAAAACATCTAGAAACTCATTCACTATTGACACAGAGTTTATGGAAGGGATGTCTTGATCTAAGTCGTTGACTTTAAGCAAGTGGTATAAATACCCCTTAGCTATCATCTTATTGGCCTTTAAATGTGTAAAAATTTGGCAGACTGGACTTGAACCACGCCCTTTCAATCTCAACTCTAACTCATTTGGCAACTGAAAACTTACTACCCTGTTCCTATAGTCTATTGTAACACAACACTTATGAAGCAAATTCATACCTTAGCCATATCCTTGTGTTGGTATGCAACAACTTTAGCCTTCTCCTCTTCATTAGTAATCATAACAGGATTTTAGAACTTACCATGCATTCACCGCCATGCGAACAACGACGCTCACCACACGTCTTTTGTTCATGCTGGGCATTTCCATCATGGCCCCTTCTTGGGTAGATTAGATTTTGAGTCTTGCTCCTTACATCATTCGGCCATCCTAATTGTTGTGTGTATTCTTCTACGCGTCCATACAAGAAGGAAGTTATATACTTAGAATGATAGAAAGTGTCAAAGCTCTAGATAGCACGATAAGGAGTAGAAGAAGGGATATTTCCTAACAATATATAGTCTCTAAGTTATGATTGCAGCACACTTCACAACCATAAGTCAGAAACGACGTAACGTGGTTGTTTTGTGATTTAGTTCCTAGGTAATATAACCTCATGCTCTGATACTAAGTTTGTCACGACCTGGATTTTAGAATCCGAATCTCAACCGGCGTCGTTAACCTCTCAAAGGTTTCAGACAAGTCTCTTCTTGCATTCATCACATTCATCTAGTTAAATTTGCGGAAAATTTAAAGATTTTTAAACATTTGAAGTATACATGGACTTCATATAATTATTAAGTAGTTACATCATATACTAAGCTCAAACTAAAGAAATAACCATCTATCATAAATAATCTATTGAAGGGAGAATCAATATATTATAAATAAGTTTGCCAAACACGACCTTATTACAAAAGGTTCGAAAGGAAAGTATCTGAAAGAAACGTTAGGGACCACATCCACTAGCTATGTCTACTACTAGGCTAGACTAAAACTATAGCATTCTCGAAAACAAGAGGACCTACCAAATGGTCTGGAGAACGCCGATGTCCAAACCACTGCAATGAATCTTCAATCTGTTCTTTTACCTGCCCTATAAATATAGTAAATTTTATAGGGTTAGTACACAACTTGTAAAAAAAAAAAACTTAAAAATAAAATAAAATAATTATAGGTGTATGCACACATACAAATAAGGCTATACATGATCAAAAAAAGCTCTTCCTAAACAACATGCCATTTCTGGTAAGTATAGTCACTAGACTTTCCTAATTCATTAGTTGTGAATTGTGGTATAAATATGATGTAATTTAATTCATTCAAAGCATACAACTCATTTTCTATGTGATTACAAGATCTTAGAGTCATCAACATTATAATAACTCGAGCGAATATTTTAAATATTAACCATGCCAAACCCGAGATCCCTATTTTGGACAATTAGATTATTTTTCAGTCTTTTTTTCTTCTTATTGTGTTGTTCAATAATTCCTTAGGTATTATGCTTTACTGACAAGTGCAATGATTCATTGTAGTCCCATACGCACAATGAATGAAGTAATTAATCCAAGGACTAAGGAATTATTTCACTATACTTACAATGAGTCATTCTTTACATTATATATTCATTAACACTTCATAATCCAGTCTCTATTAGCTATGCCACTTATTTCATCATCTACATGTTCAGGAAGTTATGAATCTTTGATTTGCTACTTTGTTTCTACTCCCCTTTATTGGCATCATATAAGAAGTCATTATAGCCACTCTTGTTTGTTTTGCCGATTACTTGCTGAAACTTCATTGGTATTGATATTCGCAATTGACATTCTTAATATCTTAATTTCATAGCTCACTTTGAACATACATTCAATTATCTTTCCTTCTTTCTTTGTTAAAAACATTTTTAGCAGTCAGATCATGCAAGCTAACATGAAATCCAGTGTCTTCCCCACATCGATAGAGGTGATTCATCGGTTAAAATGAATATAGATCATGTGATCTACTCATGAAATCCAGTTATCACTACACACCGAAAAGGGGTAATTCCCGTCTAAGGTGAATCCGTCTCAAGTGTTTACTCCACACAAAAAAGGAGTGGCTCATGACTATAGTGAACCAACAACATCTTTTTGAGAATTTACCAACATAGATCATGTGAGCTTAATATAAAATCCAGTTTCTACCCGACATTGAAAAGAGGTGATCTCACTGGCCAAGGTGAGATCAAAACATAACAAGCTCGCTTAGGTGGAAACCACAGGCTAGTTCCTATGTTGGCTAGACATAGTTCTAAGACTAGGGACGTGAGGAGACTACTTCGAAACATAGGTGGTAGCCTCGTATCATGAGACTTTAACGTGCAAGCACGTGCTCATAACTAGTTTATAGGTGCTAAGCTTAGTTTCGTTATCTTCTTATCTATTAGAGATGACTCAAACATTATGGAGGCTTGCTTTTAGATTGAGATTTACTTACTGTATTGATTCCTTGTAATCCTTTTCTTTACATTGATGAAATATTAATTGTCCTTACATAACATCTTGTGTTAATGAGACTTGTCTGACACGTTCTAACACTTTCATTCGTGAGTATTTTTAACATAGTAGCTTAGGTGTAAGTGAGGCTTGTCTCACTTTTTGTAACACCTCATTTTGGTCACTTTCTTAACTTATACATATTTTGTTATGTTATTACTCACGTTACTTGCTTACTTTTGTTTAGTATCTTCTTATCATCGTTTATGGACAATGAGCATTTCCATCAATGAATTACATTAGTTCATAGTTCATTCTTTTTAGAGCATGTTGGGACTTGTCCCATTGAATGGCGTGCCGTTGGATATGGATTCATTGTATTACTTTAGGAATGCTTGAGTTGTCATTTTATTATTTTGGCTACATAAGATTGGCATATACTTAGTATTGGCATAAACAATTGGGTAAAGATTACATAGCCATCTTTGTTGGCATAAGGCAATTTTCATATTCATTCATGCTTAATTTGGTATGTAATAACCATTAGCTAATAATCTAATTATTTAGGATAATATTATATCCAATTCTATTCATCGATCTTAGACAATGTATTGTTAGCCATTTTATTAGCATAAGACAAGCAATTCATTCAAGTATAATTTCATTGAGATCTTTTAAGCCAACCTTATATTATAACCTTAGCATAACGTTATTAACCATTTTGGACAACATCATGTTAACACTTTAATGAACATAACATATTCATAAAATCATAAAGTCACGTTAAAATTATCTATGCATTAGAGCGTAACACATCAACACTGAACATTTTCGGACATGATTTAATATAGCATCATTCTTTAATTCACATACTAAACACTTAACACCATACAATTATAATTTCATAGGTTCATTCAACATTCATAATTCAAGAATTCTACACATTAATATCAACATTATCAAGACTAATCTATACAACATATGAATCCTAACAAGGATACTAAAAAAAAGGAAAACAACCCTAGTTTCGAGATCTCATGGATTACAACGATGGAAAGTACTCTTGGAGAAAGAATTCAAGGATAAAAACCCTTAACATATGTATAAGTCAATCTACGAAGACCACCTTGATTGAAACCTTGAAGAACACCTTGAATTCGCCTAAGAACATAGATGAACTTTCTGCCTTTTTACATAATTTTTTTAGCGTCGCCTTTTCTATGTGTTTGATCGTGAGTTTTTAGGTTTAGGAACTGATATTGAATCATTAAACTTAGGATTAATAAGTTAATTAATGAAATAAATTGTTTAATTACTAAAAATCTCCTCCTAGATTGACCAGAACTAGGAAAACACAACAATTAGTCAAATCTTAAATTTTTCCTATGAATTTCGTTTTGACACTTTAAAGTAATTAATTAAATGTGTAATTTAATTAATTAATGGAACTAGGGTAATTAATAAAGTATACTTAAGTCTTCATAACCATACCTAAACCTTTAGACCATTATAGGTTAGGTACTAGGTTCTTTAACTAGTTACTAGGTTAGTGTCACCCAATTAAGTCTTAGGTTGTCGGGTGCTCTAATTAGTTTATTTTGGTTGTTCCTAGGTTAGTTATATAGTTAGGGAAGTTATTTATAGTATAGAATTAGTTAGAAAGATAGGCCCCACATTGGTGAACCCATGTGGACGCCTGTCCCCTAACTACCCTAACCAAATTCGTTTAGGGTGGTCCCATCTTGTAAGTTTCTCCCCTTGTGCTTGCACATGGTCTTGCACATGGGTTGCTTCTACTTTCCTAAATAACTATTATTTATGGTTTATTTGGGAATGGTTACTTATTGTCCAAAGGATCTTCACTATGTCCTTGGGCACTGCTTAATTTACATGGTCATTTTAATTGATCATTTGCCATGGTATCTTCGCTTGATATCATGTGTTTTTAGCTTAGGGTCTTTATTGAAGGTACATTTCTCAAACAAGCTTATTAATGTTTAGAAAAATGCTAACACCATTTAAGCCAATATTTTCTACTATGCCCATAATTTTCTTATATGCCCAATACTTCTAAATATTGGTCATTGGGATGCCTATTTACCCCCAATACCTATTCTTCAAACATAATATGCCCTTCACTAGACATGTAATTTTACGGAATGTTAAAGTTTGGGTCCTCCTCGGGGACCCTTAGGCTGGTCCCCGGGTAATTGTTCTCATACGTTTCAACACCTTACATGTTAGGTTACACATATGAACCATCGATACTCAATTTCACCTTCAAACAATTCTCCAAAACTCCACTACAAAACACTACAACACACTTCAACTAGTTTCCGGAAGTCTTGGACGTTTGACCTCCAAACACTTCAAAACTATATGTACTGCCTATAAACATTATTATTTATAATTTTAGGACTTTAAAACATATTAAGACACATGTAATCTCTAGTTTTACATAAGCGTTTTAGAGGCGTGAGGGGAAAGACGTGAACATAGGTTCACCCATGTGGGGACTAGATATCTAACTACTTTAATACTATAAGTAACTTGCCTAACTAGATAAATACCCTAGGACCAAATAAAATAAACTAATTAGTGCACTGTAACGACCTGTTTAGTCGTTTTGAGCAGCAGATTGAAATTCTGGGAAAACTGGCTGGGACGACGGGTGTCACGACGGACCGTCGTGGTCACGACGGCCCGTCGAGGAGGTTTCGTCCCATGACACTTAGAATTCTGAAATTGGATACTGAAAATCGACTCTCTGTAAATTGTGACGGACCTGCAGGACGTGCCGTCACATCTACAACGAACCGTCGTGAGGCACCGTTTCAATATACTTAGGAATTCTGAAATTGGGTACCGAAAATTAAGTTTCTGACCGTCAGGACGGAGGTGCAGGACGGACCGTCATAGTTGTGACGGGCCGTCACAGCCCACCTGGAATTTGGGGAGGCTGCGACGACCTATGTGACGGACCGTCGCAGGTACGACGGCCCGTCACAGGTCACGCAGATCCCAGTCAGACTAGGATTCCTCTACATGTTTTAAGGGTCGTTTTGGACTATTCTTTCCTTAATTAAAAAGATTGAGGGTTAATATTAATAAGTCTAATTACTTGGGGGTTAAAAGGGGTAACCTTAAGTTAATTAGTGGGTTTTATTGTCCTCTTTTAGTCTTAATTATATGATAATTAGGGTAAAGGAAAGAGGGTTTGAATAAAAACAAAACAGAAAGAACCAAGAGAAAGAGAGGAATCAATCGAGAGGCTGAGGAGAAAACAAAGCTTTGGGAAGTCTTGCTTGATCACTAGTCTTCGGTGGAGGTAGGTTATGGTTATGTTACGATATTCGTAGTGAACTCTTAATAGTGAATGTTATGTGTTGATAGTATTGTAAACCCTGCTATGTGCTTAAATTGTATGCTTGCATGACTATGATTATGAAATTGTGATGAATTAACAAAGCATGATGAAGCTATTGAATCCCAAATCTTGAAAGAACCCTAATTCACTTGTTATTGATGATGCCTTAGTATAAAAGAAGGCTTGATGAATTAGGGGATCGGGTGCCACGTTCCGGTACCAGGATAGAATGAGGATCGGAGTGTCACGTTCCGACACCAGGATAGAATTATGGATCGAGTGGCACGTTGCGGTACCATAATAGAATGAATATGAGGATCGGAGTGTCACGTTCCGACACCAGGATAGAATTATGGATCGGGTGCCACGTTCCGGTACCAGGATAGAATGAGGATCGGAGTGTCACGTTCCGACACCAGGATAGTATATGGATCGGGTGCCACGTTCCGGTACCAGGATAGTATATGAGGATCGGAGTGCCATGGTCCGGCACCAGGATAGAAATAGAGGAGCGGAGTGTCACGTACCAACACAAGAGAAAGAAAGATAATGAATCTTGAAAGATAATGAACATACTCAATCTAAATGAACGTAATTCCCAAATGAGTATGGTATTGAGGCTTGAGTCCTCATGTGTGAACTCGGTTGTATTTATTGATGAATTAATATTGTTATTGCTACATGTTGAGTATTGTAGTTGATTTACATTATTATTGATATATACTGTTCCCTATTTTGAGTTGGCCGATGATATCTACTCAGTATTTGTGGTTATACTGACCCCCTACTTTTATGTTTTCTTCCTTGTTATTTGTGGAATGCAGCAAACGTTCCGTCAACTTCAACTCAGCAGTAAATCA
This sequence comes from Solanum peruvianum, assembly GCA_027705065.1. Lineage (NCBI taxonomy): Eukaryota > Viridiplantae > Streptophyta > Magnoliopsida > Solanales > Solanaceae > Solanum > Solanum peruvianum. The sequence goes on along the minus strand of JAKWJD010001764.1, from coordinate 28,004,788 downwards.
AGTCAGTCTTCGTCATACCGGATCTTCAGGGTGAGCTAATGCTTCTAGCTTGGACTGGGTCTTCTTCTTCAAGTCTTGATGCCTTGAACTTCCGGCATGGACTAGCTTTTTAGTTATTTTTGTTCTTAGACATTTCTAGTTTAGTAATTTGAGATAGATGTTCTTGTGATGATGACTTCCAGATTTTGGGGATAATAATAATAGTTTTGAATTGTTTATTAATGAGTTTAAGTCTTCCGCATTATTTTCTGTTGATATATCTTGAAATGTTAAGGCTAGATTGGTTGGTTCGCTCACATAGGAGGGTAAATGTGGGTGCCAGTCGCGTCCCCGGTTTTGGGTCGTGACAAACTTGGTATCAGAGCATTAGGTTCATTGGTCTCATCACACAAGAACAGGCCTAGTAGAGTCTTAAGGAACGGTAGGGGGACGCCTTTACTTTTCCTTGAGAGGCTATAAGACTTTAGGAAAATTTCACTCTTTCATTCTTTCTTTCGTGCTACTACTTGAGCCCAATTGGTATCTAGGCGATACGAATTGGTATCTGACCATCTTCACTCTATTTCGCAGATGGTTAGAACTAGAGCAACGACCGCACCAGCAGCAACAACGGCACGGCAAGAAACGACTGAGCCAGCCACTGGGGCTGTGGCTCGAGGGAGAACTGCGGCAAGAGGCCGTGGTAGAGGTCGTGGGAGGACGTCCTCCAGAGGAAGAGGACGAGCCCCTAGCCCATCTGATGCTAGGGCGGTGACTCCTCCACCGACTGAGGAGGTAGTAAGAGAGGGTGAGGAAGGGGAAGCTGAACAAGGGCAGAATGAGGAAATGCCACCCCAACCTACCCCAGAGATGATCAACCAGGTACTTGCTTATCTTAGAGGGTTATCCGATCAGGGTCAGGCACCCCCAGTGGTTTCTGCACCAACACCTCCGGTTTCAGAGGTACGACATGCGGCTACTATGGCTCCCCGCATGGATGCATCATTGGGAATAGGCACATTTCCACGTCTGACTACTGGGCCTATTATGACAAATGATCAGCATGAACTTTTCAGTAAGTTCTTGAAATTGAAACCTCCAGTCTTTAAGGGTGCAGAATCAGAGGATGCCTACGATTTTCTGGTTGATTGTCATGAGCAACTACACAAGATGGGTATAGTAGAACGGTTTGGCGTTGAGTTCGTGAGCTATCAGTTTCAAGGAAACGCCAAAATGTGGTGGCGATCACATGTTGAGTGTCAACCAACAGAGGCACCACCTATGACTTGGGAATCATTCTCTACCCTGTTTATGGAGAAGTATATCCCAAGGACTTTGAGAGATAGAAAAAGGGATGAGTTCTTGAGTCTCGAGCAAGGTAGGATGACGGTCAACGCATACAAGGCTACGTTTCGTGCTTTATCAAGGTATGCCACCCAACTTTGTTTCAGTCCACAAGAACGGATCCGCCGTTTTGTGAAGGGGTTGAGGTCAGAATTGTGGATTTCAGCCTTTCAGATAGCGGCAACGGCAACATCCTTCCAAGAGGTGGTAGACTTTGTGATAGAGGTGGAAGGAGTGAAACCAGATGACTTCACCACGACATCGACATCAAAAAGGTTTCGAAGGGGAGGTGAGTTTAATGGTTCTTATTCTAGAGGACAGAGCTCCGGAGGTCACTCAGTTCGACCAATCCAGTCTTCACTACAGACTGTAGTTGGGGGTCCACCTCAGAACGGTCAACACTTCTCTGAGAGGCCGATGCGTGAACCCCGAGAATGTTATGGATGTGGAGAGATTGGACACATTAAGAGGTATTGTCCAAACCAGAGTTACAGAGCCCCACTAGCTAGAGGTAGGGGTGGTCATGGTAGAGGCCGTTTTTCTGGAGGACGTGGTGGTCGAGGTAATGGTGGTCACCAAAACGGCAGAGGTGATGGGCAAAACGGAGCCACTACTACACAACATGGTAGGGGCAACGGACAAACGAATGATAGGGCCCATTGTTACGCTTTCCCTGGGAGATCTGAAGCGGAGGCGTCTGATGCTGTTATCACAGGTAATCTTTTGGTTTGTGATTTCATGGCATCTGTATTATTTGACCCTGGCTCCACGTTTTCATATGTATCTTCATCATTTGCTAATGGTCTAAAATTGTGTTGTGAATTACTTGACATGCCTATTCGTGTTTCTACCCCGGTGGGTGAGTCTGTGATAGTCGAAAAAGTGTATAGGTCTTGTTTGGTGAATTTTCTGGGGAGCAACACTTATGTAGATTTGGTTATTTTAGAAATGGGTGACTTTGATGTAATTCTGGGTATGATTTGGCTTTCTCCGAATTTTGCGATTTTGGATTGTAATGCTAAAACTGTGACGTTAGCCAAGCCTGGGGCAGATCCGTTAGTGTGGGAGGGCGACTACACTTCCAGTCCGGTGCGTATTATCTCCTTTATTCATGCTAAGAAAATTGTTAGTAAAGGGTGTTTAGCTTTCTTGGCACATCTCAAGGATGACACTACTCAAGTACCTTCGATTGAGTCAGTTTCGGTAGTCCGTGAGTTTTTGGATGTGTTCCCTGCAGATCTTCCTGGTATGCCACCAGATAGGGATATAGACTTCTGCATTGATTTGGAACCGGTTACTCGCCCCATTTCTATACCCCCTTATAGAATGGCTCCCGCGGAGTTAAGAGAGTTAAAGGCACAACTGCAAGAGTTGTTGAGCAAAGGCTTCATTAGACCAAGTGCATCTCCTTGGGGTGCTCCGGTTTTGTTTGTAAAGAAGAAGGATAGGAGTTTTCGAATGTGCATAGATTACCGGCAGTTGAACAAGGTAACTATTAAGAACAAGTATCCTCTTCCTCGCATAGATGACTTATTTGATCAACTACAAGGTGCTTGTGTCTTCTCGAAGATCGACTTGAGATCCGGTTATCATCAATTGAAAATACGGGCAGCGGATGTTCCAAAGACTGCTTTCCGAACCAGGTATGGGCATTATGAATTCGTAGTGATGTCTTTTGGTCTTACAAATGCCCCCGATGCTTTCATGAGCTTGATGAATGGGATATTTAAGCCATATTTGGACCTCTTTGTAATCGTATTTATAGATGATATACTGGTATATTCTAAAAGTAGGGAGGAACATGAGGAGCACTTGAGGATTGTGTTGGAAATGTTGAGGGAGAAAAAGCTTTATGCCAAGTTCTCTAAGTGTGAGTTTTGGCTAGATGTCGTGTCCTTCTTGGGGCATGTGGTTTCTAAGGATGGAGTGATGGTGGATCCATCTAAGATTGAGACGGTGGAAAATTGGGTAAGACCTACTAATGTGTCAGAAATAAGGAGTTTTGTTGGGTTAGCTAGCTACTACCGTCGATTCGTCAAGGGATTCTCTTCTATTGCTTCCCAATTGACGAACTTGACTAAGCAGAATGTTCCATTTGTATGGTCGGATGAGTGTGAGGAAAGTTTTCAGAAACTCAAGACTTTGTTGACTACCGCACCTATCCTTACCTTGCCAGTAGAGGGTAAGAATTTCATTGTTTATTGTGATGCATCCTATTCGGGTTTGGGTGCAGTGTTAATGCAAGAGAAGAATGTGATTGCTTATGCTTCGAGGCAATTAAAGGTGCATGAACGTAACTATCCGACCCATGATTTGGAGTTGGCCGCGGTAGTATTTGCACTAAAGCAATGGAGACACTATTTGTATGGGGTTAAGTGTGAGGTCTATACGGACCATCGTAGCCTACAGTATGTCTTCACTCAGAAAGACTTGAATTTGAGACAGAGGAGATGGATGGAACTACTGAAGGACTACGACATCACTATCTTGTATCATCCGGGAAAGGCGAATGTTGTGGCAGATGCCTTGAGTAGAAAGACCGGAAGAATGGGAAGTCTAGCTCATTTGCAAGCTTCTAGACGCCCATTGGCTAGAGAAGTGCAGATTTTTGCTAATGACCTTATGAGGATAGAAATAAGTGAGAATGGAGGATTGTTAGCTTGCGTAGAGGCAAGATCTTCTTTCCTTGACCAGATCAAGGGAAAACAGTTTGATGATGAGAAACTAAGGCGAATTCGAGATAAAGTGTTGCAAGGAGAGGCTAAGGAAGCAATAATTGATGAGGAAGGTGTTTTGAGGATTAAGGGAAGGGTATGTGTACCCCGCATCGATGATTTGATCGCCACTATTCTGACAGAGGCTCATAGTTCCGGATATTCGATACATCCTGGTGCAACAAAGATGTACCGCGACCTAAAGCAACACTTCTGGTGGGGTAGAATGAAGCGAGATATTGTTGAGTTTGTTGCCAAATGTCAAATCGTCAACAAGTGAAGTATGAACACCAGAGGCCCGGAGGAACACTTCAGAGAATGCCCATTCCTGAATGGAAGTGGGAGAGAATCGCGATGGACTTCGTGGTTGGTCTTCCCAAGACATTGGGTAAGTATGACTCTATTTGGGTGATTGTTGATAGGTTAACTAAGTCTGCTCACTTCATTCCTGTCAAGGTGACCTACAATGCAGAGAGGTTAGCCAAGATCTACATCTCAGAGATCGTTCGGTTGCATGGAGTTCCCCTCTCCATCATATCAGATAGAGGTACGCAGTTTACTTCTAAGTTTTGGAGAACATTGCATGCTGAATTAGGTACTAGATTGGACCTTAGTACTGCATTTCATCCTCAGACCGATGGTCAGTCTGAGCGAACGATTTAAGTGTTGGAGGATATGCTTCGCGCATGTGTGATAGAGTTTGGTGGCCATTGGGATAGCTTCTTACCTTTGGCAGAGTTTTCATACAATAATAGCTATCACTCTAGTATCGACATGGCTCCATTTGAAGCATTGTATGGGAGGAGATGTAGGTTTCCCATTGGTTGGATTGATGCCTTTGAAGTTAGACCTTGGGGGACTGATCTGTTGAGAGATTCTATGGAGAAGGTGAAAGCTATTCAAGAAAAGCTTCTGGCGGCGCAAAAGAGACAAAAGGAGTATGCAGACCGAAAGGTTAGAGACTTGGAGTTCATGGAAGGTGAACAAGTCTTGTTGAAGGTTTCACCCATGAAAGGGGTGATGCGGTTTGGCAAAAGAGGTAAGTTAAGTCCAAGGTATATTGGACCATTTGAGGTACTAAAGCGAATAGGGGAGGTGGCTTATGAATTAGCCTTGCCCCCAGGGCTGTCCGGAGTGCATCCGGTATTTCATGTGTCCATGTTGAAAAGATACCATGGAGATGGAAACTACATCATCCGTTGGGATTCAGTTTTGCTTGATGAGAGTTTGACTTATGAGGAGGAACCGGTTGCTATATTACATAGAGAAGTTAGCAAGTTGAGGTCGAGAGAAATTGCATCCATCAAGGTCCAATGGAAGAATCGACCGGTTGAAGAGGCTACTTGGGAGAAGGAGGCAGATATGAAAGAAAAATACCCACATCTGTTTACAGATTCAGGTACTCCTTTTCGCCACTGTTTTTCTTCTTTTGATCATTCGGGGACGAACGATGGGTAAATTGGTATCTATTGTAACGACCTGTTTAGTCGTTTTGAGCAGCAGATTGAAATTCTAGGAAAACTGGCTGGGACGACGGGTGTCACGACGGACCGTCGTGGTCACGACGGCCCGTCGAGGAGGTTTCGTCCCATGACACTTAGAATTCTGAAATTGGATACTGAAAATCGACTCTCTGTAAATTGTGACGGACCTGCAGGACGTGCCGTCACATCTACGACGAACCGTCGTGAGGCACCGTTTCAATATACTTAGGAATTCTAAAATTGGGTACCGAAAATTGAGTTTCTGACCGTCAGGACGGAGGTGCAGGATGGACCGTCACAGTTGTGATGGGCTGTCACAGCCCACCTGGAATTTGGGCAGGCTGCGACGACCTGTGTGACGGACCGTCGCAGGTACGACGGCCCGTCACAGGTCACGCAGATCCCAGTCAGACTAGGATTCCTCTACACGTTTTAAGGGTCGTTTTGGACTATTCTTTCCTTAATTAAAAAGATTGAGGGTTAATATTAATAAGTCTAATTACTTGGGGGTTAAAAGGGGTAACCTTAAGTTAATTAGTGGGTTTTATTGTCCTCTTTTAGTCTTAATTATATGATAATTAGGGTAAAGGAAAGAGGGTTTGAATAAAAAAAAAACAGAAAGAACCAAGAGAAAGAGAGGAATCGATCGAGAGGCTGAGGAGAAAACAAAGCTTTGGGAAGTCTTGCTTGATCACTAGTCTTCAGTGGAGGTAGGTTATGGTTATGTTACGATATTCGTAGTGAACTCTTAATAGTGAATGTTGTGTGTTGATAGTATTGTAAACCCTGCTATGTGCTTAAATTGTATGCTTGCATGACTATGATTATGAAATTGTGATGAATTAACAAAGCATGATGAAGCTATTGAATCCCAAATCTTGAAAGAACCCTAATTCACTTGTTATTGATGATGCCTAAGTATAAAAGAAGGGTTGATATATTATATAATGAGATTGATGATGCCTTAGTATAAAAGAAGGCTTGATGAATTAGGGGATCGGGTGCCACGTTCCGGTACCAGGATAGAATGAGGATCGGAGTGTCACGTTCCGACACCAGGATAGAATTATGGATCGGGTGCCACGTTCCAGTACCAGGATAGAATGAATATGAGGATCGGAGTGTCACGTTCCGACACCAGGATAGAATTATGGATCGGGTGCCACGTTCCGGTACCAGGATAGAATAAGGATCGGAGTGTCACGTTCCGACACCAGGATAGTATATGGATCGGGTGCCACATTCCGGTACCAGGGTAGTATATGAGGATCGGAGTGCCACGTTCTGGCACCAAGATAGAAATAGAGGAGCGGAGTGTCACGTACCGACACAAGAGGAAGAAAGATAATGAATCTTGAAAGATAATGAACATACTCAATCTAAATGAACGTAATTCCCAAATGAGTATGGTATTGAGGCTTGAGTCCTCATGTGTGAACTCGGTTGTATTTATTGATGAATTAATATTGTTATTGCTACATGTTGAGTATTGTAGTTGATTTACATTATTATTGATATATACTGTTCCCTATTTTGAGTTGGCCGATGATATCTACTCAGTACTTGTGGTTGTACTGACCCCCTACTTTTATGTTTTCTTCCTTGTTATTTGTGGAATGCAGCAAACGTTCCGTCAACTTCAACTCAGCAGTAAATCAAGCCAGTCTTCGTCATACCGGATCTTCAGGGTGAGCTAATGCTTCTAGCTTGGACTGGGTCTTCTTCTTCAAGTCTTGATGCCTTGAACTTCCGGCATGGACTATCTTTTTAGTTATTTTTGTTCTTAGACATTTCTAGTTTAGTAATTTGAGATAGATGTTCTTGTGATGATGACTTCCAGATTTTGGGGATAATAATAATAATTTTGAATTGTTTATCAATGAGTTTAAGTCTTCCGCATTATTTTCTGTTGATATATCTTGAAATGTTAAGGCTAGATTGGTTGGTTCGCTCACATAGGAGGGTAAATGTGGGTGCCAGTCGCGTCCCCGGTTTTGGGTCGTGACATGCACCCAACAACCTAAGACTTAATCGGGTGACACTAACATAGTAACAAGTTAAAGAGACAACCTAGTATCTAACCTAGGATTGGCCAAAGGGTTTCTTATGGTCCTAAAATCTTAGTAATACTTTATAAATTATGCTAGGTTACTTAATTAAGTAATTTATGAGCTTAATTAATTAATTTAAAAGGGCAAAACCAAAATCACAAAACAATTTCAAAATTTCGGTTAAAACAAGTAAAAGACAACCTAGTACCTAACCTAGGATGGTTCAAAAGGTTAGTTATGGTTGTAAAGACTTAAGGTACTTTAGTAATTAAACTAGGTCACATAATTAATTAAATTATCCATTTAATTAGTTAAATTAAAGGGTTCAAACCAAAATTCTTACACTAACCTAGTACAACTCAAGAAACATCCTAGTACTTAACCTAGGATAGCCCAAAAGGGTTAATTATGGTTCCAATGACTAAGTTATACTCTATTAATTACACTATGTCCCTTAATTAATTAAATTGGACATTTAATTAATTTTTTTAAACGGTCAAAATGAATTTCTTTGGAAAAATTTAAGATTTGATTAAGTGTTGTGTTTTCCTATTTCTAGTCAATTTAGGAGGGGCTTTTTAGTAATTAATTAATTAATTAATTTCATTATCTTATTAAGACTAAGTTGAATGAGTCAATATCTGTTAATAAACCTAAAACTCACGATCATATACATAGAAAAGGCGATGATAAAACAGTAAGCAAAAAGGCAGAATGTTCATCGACGTTCTTAGGCGAATTCAAGGTATTCTTCAAGGTTTCGTTCAAGGTGGTCATCCTAGATCAAGTTCTACATAAGGTATGGGTTTCTCTCCTAAATTATTTCTCCAAAAGTACTTTTCTTTGAACGAATCCGTGAAATCTAACAAACTAGGGTTGTTCCCAAAGTTCTCGTCGAACTTCCCATTTCCCTACTATCCTGGTTACAATTTAAATGTCGAATAAATTAGTCTTGATAATTTTATTGGTATGTGGCACTGTCTTATATTAATTTATAGGGTTCTTGATAGTTAAATGTCGAATGAACTATGAATTGAACTCGTATAATGCTAAGGGTTTCTTACATGAGTTCAAGAACGATGTATTGTTAAGTTTTGTCCAAAAATGTTTAAGTATTGATGTGTGATATCTTGATGAGTAGTTACTGTTAATGTGACATTATGAAGACGTTATATAAATCCAATGTTAATATGCCGCTGTCCAAGAAGTTTAAAAAGGTTATGTTTAAAGTCATGAACAAAGATTGGCTTAAAAGATCTCCATGAAATCACATTTGAATGAATTGCCTATATTATACCAATAAAATGGCTAAAAATACATTGTCTAAGAATGATGAATGGAATTGGCGATAATTTTGTATTGAAATAACAAAAAGATTGGCTAATTTATAATGTATAAAAACTTAGGCATGATGAACATGAACATTGGCTTATGCAAACAAAGTTGGTTATGTAATCTTTTCAAAAATTGTTAGGCCAATACTAATCATATGCAAATCTTGTGTAGCCAAATTAATGAAATGAAAACTCAAGCACTTCTAAACTAATTCAATGAATCCATAACCAAAAGTATATCATTCATTGGGACAACTTACAAAATGCTCGTAAATAATGAAATATGAACATATGTAACTCATTCAATAAAGTGCTCATCGTTCATAAACGATGATATGGAGATACTAAGCGAAAGTAAGCAAGTAAAGTGATTATTAATATAACTAAAGATGTCTAAGTTACAAAAGTGACCAGAATGAGGTGTTAGAATAAGTGAGACAAGCCTCACCTACACCTAAGCTATTATGTTAAAAATACTCACTAATGAAGGTGTTAGAACGTGTGAGACAATTCTCATTAACACCAAAGATGTTATGTAAGGATAATTCACATTTCATCAATGTAAAGAAAATGATGACAAGTCATCAATAGAGTAACTAAATCACAATCTAGAAGCAAGTTTCCATAATGTTTGAGTCAAATCTAAATGATAAGAAGATAATGAAAGTAACAAGAGCACCGTTAGACTAGTTATGATCATGTGCTTGCACGTGTAAGTCTCATTAGATGAGGCTACCACCGATGTGGATAAGTAGTCTCCTTAAGTTCCTAGTCTTCGAACTATGTCTGGCCAAACTAGGAACTAGCTTGTGGTTTTCACCTAAGCGAGCTAGGTATGTTTCGATCTCACCTTGGCCAGTGATATCACCTCTTTTTGGTGTGGTAAAGACGCCGGAATTCATGTTATCTCACATGATCTATGTCAGTTGATGCTCAAAAAGAATGTTCTTGATTCACTATATCCGTGAGACACCCCTTTCGGTGTGGGGTAAACACTTGAGATGGATTCGCCTTTGCAAGAAATCACCTCTTTTTGTGTGTAGCGTACATTGGATTTCATGATTAACTCACATGATCTAGATTCATTTTAATTAGTGAATAACCTCTTTTCTCAGTGGGGAAGACACTAGATTTCAAGTTAGCTCGCATGATCTTACTTATTAAAATGTCTCTAAGAAATAAGGAAAGAAAAATGATTCAACGTATGTTCAAAGTCAGCTATGAAAGTAAGAGTTTAAGAATGTAAATTGCCAATATCAATGCCATTGAAGTTTCAACAAATAATGGGCAAAGCCAAATAAGATTTGCAACAATGACTTATTATATGATGCCAATTAAGGGGAGTTGAAACATAATAACAAATGAATGCTTCATAACATCCCTAACATGAAGATGATGAAAAAAGTGGCATAGCAAATAGAGACTAGCTTATCAAGTGTTAATGAATATATAGGTAATGAATGACTCATTATAAGGATACTGAAATAATTCCTAAGTCCTTTGATTACTTACTTGATTCATTGTGGGTATGGGACTACAATGAATCATTGCACTTGTAAGTGAAACATAGGAACAAATGAATTATTGAACTACAAAATAAAAAGAAGAAAAAGACTTAAAAACAAACTAAGTGCCAAAAATAGGGCTCTCGGGTTTGGCATGGTTAAATTTTAAAATCTTCACTCGAGTTGTTCTAAAATTATGTTGATAATTCTAATGTCTTCTAATATATGTCTTCTAATCATATAGAAAAAAAGTTGTGTGCTTTGAATGCATTAAAATACATCATATTCATACCAGAATTCACAACTAACGAATTAGGAAAGTGTAGTGATTTCACTTTCATGAAATGACATGTTGTTTAGACAGAGCTTTCCTTAATCATGTATAGCCTTATGTGTATGTTTGCATACAAGTGTACTTAGTAAAAGTGGTGTACTAACTCTTTTCAATTTATGATTTTTATAGGTATAGGTTAGACAGTAGATTGAAGATTCATTACAGCGGTTTGGACATCAGCGTTCTCGAGAATATTTGCTAGGTCCTCTTGATTTCGATGATGCTACAATTCTATCCTAGTAGTAGACATAGCTAATAGATGTTGTCCGTAGAATTTATTTTACATAATTTCTTTTCGAAGATTAATAAATACACTCAAATTTACTTCTCGAAAAGAAGTATAAGCGATCTTATCAAGTAAAGATCCCAACTATGACGTTTGGGTCGATCCCATGAGGAAAATGATTTAGACTTAACTTTAACTTTTTATTACTTCTATTTAGTCAAGTCCTTTCCAAGAAACAAGTAACAAAAAGGGGGGTTTTAAACAAAAACTGTCATTAGCTATTTCTAAGTAAATATGTTACAGTTTCAAATATTTGATTTTTATCATGTAATGAGAGCAACTAGGACTTAAGTGTTACCAAAAGGTTCATAACGCGGTAATTCTAACTATAACAATCCTTTCCTAGTATCTTGCATGCAAAGTGGTAAGTTATGTATCCCTAATTCATTGATCCGGAAACTAGAAAATTTCACTCCGCAACATGGTCCGACTACGTGTGTATGCGTTACTAAACCTTACCTTTACCTCATATTATTCATCATAATTGGTGTTTGGCTTCGTAGTTACTTCGCACCAATAGACACTAGCCTATTAGATAGTGTATACGAAATCTACGTTGATAATTCTTTTCTTATTATCTAACTCCTTGGTCCGGGAAATAGCAACAAGTCGAGTTCTGACGCGTGCACTCGTTAAAAAACCTTCTAAAAGAAATAATTATCAATACAGGCAAGACACTATTCGAGAATTGTTATTTTAGCTAGGTTTTACCTTGTTATTTAACCATGGTTCCCGCAACCCTAGTTATGGAGTTTAGTTACCCATGTTAATAATCACACAATTCATATTAGTTAGATAAGAATTCATGCACTTACTTTGATGAGATTGAAGAAAATCCAGAATATTAATTGAATTACTAATAAACATGAAACAAACGATTCCTAAAAATAAAGTAATTTTCACAAAATCCCAAAACTCAACACTTAGAACAATAAAACTAACAAATATCCAAGAGTCTAACCCCAAAAAACGAGGTTTTTACAAGTATTTATAATAATAGAGTCCTAAGAGAAGAGGGAAATATATTTATGGAGAATCTGCCCAAAAAATGCGTCTGAGTCGAACGCTAGAGCGACGGACCATCGAGGTCAGGACGGACCGTCGAGGCATTCCGTCGTTCCATACTTAGCTTCTTTTTCTCTTTCTTTCTTCACCAACTTTCTGTTAACATCGACGGACATGGATGACGGTCCGTTCGTGCACGACGGTCTGTCGATGGATTCCGTTCTTACATACTTAGAATCTTTGTAGCATGGGTACTGAGGCTACTTTTTGTTAACATTGACGGATGTGCAGGACGGTCCATCGTGGCTATGATGGTTCATCGAGAGTCTTCGTAGCCCCACACTTAGTAGAAATTCCTCAACTTTCTTAAGCATCCTTTTTCTTCGTACTAAGGTGGCCACCTACGGACCGTCGAGGTCACGATTGACCGTCGATGGCTCTATTGGTCGTCGCTTCTACAATTTTTAGCACAATTCTCCCACGTTCTCCTTCTTGATAGATTTCCTGCAAACAAACAGAAAAGTACATTAAAATCAATAAAAAAAGGCCTTAGAAACACAATAAACTTAAGGAAAAAGCATTGAATTTGTAGTTAAATTTGTAGTTTGTCCTCAAGCGATGCACTATGACTCACCACAAAACCTTTGTACAAAAGTATCCTTATTATAGATTCTTGTAATCATCTGTCTATCAATCCCCATTATTTTCAAATTGATTTAAGCATGCTATTACTATTAGGCTTGATCATGTGGATCAGACCATGAAAAAGACTTACCACACACCAACACCTGTCTTCTTTGATCTCCCATTAAGGTACCAATTTTCCGGTATTGCAACTAGTGTGTCACTTCAAAAAAAAATATTCATTTTTCACACAATGATTTTAGTTTGAGTATAAGGATTATTTTTCAACAATAACTCTCAGAAAAACTTCTCACCTCATTTATAATTTTTCCCATAGGCTTGCCCTTATTTTCACTTCGTTAACTTTACCAATAATGCACTCTTAGGATCATGATAGAGATTTCTTAACTTGTAACTTAGGCTCAGGGTCAGGTAGGGTACATTTGGATATGTTTTAGTGACTTTTTGCCCTCTTTGACATAATGTCTAAGCGTCCTAGCTTTTTATCGTTTTATTTTGCCCTTTTTCTCAATTTTCTTTAGCATTGCTATTCTCCCTTGTTTTTCCTTTTGTATAAGTGACTCTTCTCTTTTCTTGTATTTTTTAATATTTTCAATTTTTTTTCACTTTTCTTGAGTCACTTTTTTTTTCTTTCTCTGTCATTATTTTTTAAACCCCACTTTCCAAAGTATTCCTCATAATAGCCACCCTGAACTCATGGTTTTGCCATGAGTAAGGTACACAATACCCAAAGCTGGGTCAGGGTAACGACAAGGTTGTTTTCTACATTAGCCACCCTCAACTTATGCTTTTTTCATAAGTTGAGGTGCACATGTCCAAGGAGGTACTAGGGCCAACACATTGTTCCCAGAAAAGATCAATTGGGGTGAAAAAGAAAGGTCTATTTTAAACTCAAATAATTTGGATCAAGAAGGGAATAATTTTATTCGGTTTTTCTTTCATTTAGGCTAAAGATTGGCTATATTGATCCAGGGCCTATGATCCTTTCCGAATTGTCTATTATGGCTTACTTTTAGCAGAACTAACCAGACAAGTTCTAGCTTAGTACGAATAGTGGACTATTCAAATTTTTCTCATACTCACTTGACATATGGTTACTCTACTAGACTATCAAACACCTAGTTCGAGTCGTAGATTTAGGGTCATGTAGTGGTGTATCTCTACGCCATGCTTAAAGCCACACATTTATCAGTTATTGTGCCTAATCATGCAACATTTTCTTTAAAGAAGGGTATCATTTTGTTTAGCCTTCATTCTTCAGATTCCATTTCTATACTATATACAAAAGATACCAGCATGCCGGTTAAACAATAAAAATAACTAGTCTCTTGGGGAAAAAGAACACTGGCAAGAAAACCCATGAGAGGATCGTGAGTTTGGCTACTCAGACTTCACCCTAGCACTCAATTTTCATTTAACCCACCTCCAATAAAAATACATGCACTTGTCCCAAAAATGCATAAAAGTATATAAAATAAGTTTTTATGTGAAGCAAACCTACGACACAAAGCGCCGGTGATCAACAAGCTGGCGGGTCCGGTTGCCCCGAACCCGCTCCCTTTGTGGTTAGGACACCCTCAATAGTGTCTTCAGGAACAACAACACCATCTGTAGTGCTCCTCTCAAACTAATCAAATCTGGAGCAAGACGCCTCATCAGCCAACTCTATAGCCCTCAACTGGCGAGCTTCCTCGTCAATAAGCGAGGCTCTCCTTGAAGCTTCAAACTCATGGCGCTCCTTCTTCCGAACCCGAGAGTACTCCTCATCTCTAGTCTGGTTCCTCTTGGCTTGCTCTCGTTATGGAGGTGGTGGAACTGTGGCAGTGAAGAACAAGGCAGCCAACATAGTGTCCTTAACGCGCTCTGCCGAAAGGGCCTCAGACTCCGGCACCTGAGCCTCTAGCATAGTATCTGAATGTTCTCTAAGACAATGCACAGAATCCTAGAGAGACTTCACATTTACAGTAAGGGCTAGTCTGGCAAGAACTCGCAGCTCAAAAGCGTCCAAGCGCTGGTGGACCTCCATGACCTTCCGCTCAGTCTGCTAGGCCATCTTTCTCTCTAAGCGCTCCTCTTCCTCAGCAATAGACCTCCGTATCCAAGGCTGGATATAGTGTAGAAGTGTGGCCATTTGGGACTCAAGTTTCTTTACCCTAGCTAGCGGGACTAGTGTAGCAAATGGGATAGAGCGGGAGGAGCTTGGAGCAGTGCTACCACACATGATAGACTCGACTGGGTCAGATGTAGCCGAATTAGCTCTTTGGGCCTACTCTACCGTGGCTGCCAGGTTCTCACCTAGTGTCTGCACCTCCATACAGGCCTCTATGTTGGGAGAAAACCTATTGGCCTCATCCCGAATGAAGCCAATATCTACTATGCCAGATGGGGTCTTGAGCACATCAATGTTCCACACGGGCACTCCTGCTGACCTGCATTAAACAAAAACCATGCACGGGAAAGGGTAAGTACTATTAACCTTGAAGTCCCTCCCATACATCACCGCATGTAGTATCTATGCGAAGTCCACCTGGAAGCCCGCAATCATTGCTGCCATTAGCACTGCACGGTCCCATGTGACAATATTATCAGCAGTAGTGGGGGAAAAGAAGTTTCGAACCAGTAGCTACAAAAACGTGGCTGTGAAGGTGAGGTTAGCTTTCTTGATACTACCCTAAGGCTCCAACACAAAATTGGCAGCCTCACCATTGACGGAAAGGTACTGTGCAATCCACCGTTTGGTGGTCTCTCTCAACTCTAGCTCACTCTTGAACCGTCCATTTATGATCAACTTCCATAGTTAGTAAAATTTGGCGGTGAGAGATGTCCGGGTGGAATAAACATACGCGCCATTAAGATACCTGTGTATGGTCGAAGAGGAAATGTCGACCCGCTTGCCGCGGAGTCGGACGTAATCCAAAGAAGCATGTTAGGAGGGGGATGTCAGCCTATCTAGATGATATCAAAGAGTTGACACATAGGAGGCGTAGAACTCTCGGACCATCTCCTCACTGTAGTGGCCTACATCCCGAGCCGTCCACTCTAGTTGATGCCTGGTGATTAATTCATGAATACCGACATGGTGGAGAGACTCCCTCTTGTGTCAGGGTCCGGGTAATGACCTGCATGTCATTCGGTAGCTTGGCATAGGTGTATACTTGATATTGACCATGAACACACCACCGGTTGGGCTGATCAGCAACCGGAGAAGGGACGACAGTCTGGGGTACTAGATTAGAGTTAGTACTATCAGCCTCATCAGACGAGGCAGACTCGGATGCGGTGGCTAAAGCAGAGACCTCCTCAGACCGTGAGACCTCCTCAGAACAACACACTTCCTCAGAACCAGAAATGTCCTAAAAGCCAGATGCTCCCTCAGACTGTGCTGCAAACCCAGAAGGTGTGCCTGTCAGTATGCACTCCTCTTCAGATTCGGATGCAGTGACTACACTGGGCTCTAACCTCGTGGGCGTGTCTCTAGTGAAGCGGGCAACAGGGTAGGAGTGTTGGTTCCTGGTGGCACGTACTCAAGGTCACGGTAATTATCTAAGCCTATGATAAGCTGGTTCGACGGGGTGAATGATTTGGACCACCCTAGTGAGTAGACACGGTATGGTTAGGTGCCATTTGTACCTGTAGAAAGAAGTAGTTAGTACCAGAGGAAGAACCAAAGCATAAAAAAGAAATTATAGTGCAGAAGTACATAGTGCAGGATGGACCCATCGACGGTCCATCTAAGGCACGACGGTCCTTCATGGGGGTCTATCGTGGGACACTAAGAATTAATTTTAAAAACATCAGAAACAAAGTTTTGACAATGTCAATGGTTGTGCAATACGGACCGTCGAAGGGACGATGGTTCATCATAAGGGTCCGTCGAGAGACACTTAGAATAAATTTGAAAAACGTCAGAAACAAAGGTTCTGACAATGTCGATGGTTGGTTAGGACGGACTGTCAAAGGAACGACGGTCCGTCAAAGTGGTCCGTCAAGAGACACTAGTAAACTAGGGAAGGTAAGGTGAACGGACCCCAACAACGCTCTGTCAAGGGACCGACGGTCCGTCGAGAGGCTCTTGTGCTAACCTTCAGGGAACAGAGTGTTGCAGCCAAACTTTAATACACTATCATACTAATTTGAAGTACTCTTAGAAGCCAAAGTTTACTAAACATTTACCGAGAATCCCATCATTCGTAGGGAATGAATTTCCTAGTTTTGACATGCATTTTAGACAACCTATCAAACCCTAGGACACGAACACAATCATGAAAACACACTCTTTTTTTAACAATACACCCCCATCCATATCAATTTTAATGTTCTAAGGGACTTATGACATTTGTGTGGATGTTTTGTCTCCAAAGTCTCCACTAATCCCTTTCATAGGTACACACTGAACAGGGCATACCTAACTACTATAAGTGATTGTATATATCACTTCAGCATCCAATCACTTAATAGTTTCCTTCTTTACTACCTCTTTGCATATGTGCATTTAAAGGTCTCTGGTGCTCAATACTTGGCTTATGATCGGGAATTAGTTGAATTTTGTGTGAACAAATCCCGAGAGGGATCCTAATAATGTCCGCAATAGTCCCCCCTATAGCTCTTTTAAACCTTTTTAACACCCCCACCAAACTCTCGACTTGATGCACATTCAAATATGATGCAATAATTACCGGCGACGTGTCAACTTTTCCCAAGAATACATACCTCAGATGAGGTTGTAGAGCCTTAAGTTCTACTTTTAAAGCGTCCTCTATAGATAGTTTCGCTGGTGGTGACTCGCGATGCTTTATATCTAACTCCAACTTCTTTTGTTTAAACCAAACATCACCTCGATCAAATGACGCGACCAATAATCCATACTCTTCAAACAATCACTATCAAAATTCATGATCACGACCGCTATTTCTACTACACCCAAACGCTCATCTATTTGTACCTCAGAAGACTTCTTAACCCGGTATGATATGGTAGGTATCGATTGGATCTCACCACTCTGTCTCATTGACTTACAAATGTTGAAAGTCACTTCTTCATTATTCAACTAAAATTTTATTTTCCCTTTCTCTATATCAACCAAGGCTCTACCTGTAGCAAGGAATGACCTCCCAAGAATAATAGGCACCTCAAAATCAAACTCATAATCAAGAATCACAAAATTGGCCAGAAATATGAATTACTCAACCTTTACTAACACATCGTGGAGTATTCCAATAGGCCTCTTCACCGTTCGATCGGCCAACAATTGCCGCATCACAGTGTGCTTTGGGTCACCCAAACCCAAGTTCTTATTAATATACATAGGCATGAAATTAATGCTTGCCCCAAGGTCACATAATGTTTTTCCAAAATATAATAACCCTATTGTACATGGAAAAGTGAAGGCACCCGGATATTTCTTTTGCACTAGAGACCTCGTAGCAATTTCACTTCAATCCTACATTCTATCATCATCCTCAAAACTGACCGATCTTTTCTTAGTAACCATATCCTTCATGAACATGGCACAATCGGGCATTTGTTCAAGCGCGTCGATCAAAGGGACATTGATGGAAACCTTTTTCAACATAGTAATAAAATGCCTATATTTACCATCCTCGGACTTTTTTAGTAACCACTGTGGAAATGGATGTGGTGGTCTAGGCATGTGGGTAACCTTTTGGGGTACGTCAACTGCCATAAAATTTCCATCATTTTTTGGATTCTTGACATTGTTGATAGGAAGAGTACTTGTTTGGTTTGGATTTATGGTCGAAGACAATTGGGCCATGTGAAACTCTAGATGCTTGATCGAGATTACATGTTCATCAAATTTTTTCCCTATACTCGATAAGTCACTCCTCAACTCTTTAGTGTGATCATCACTAGCATCAAACCTCCTCATCATTTTCTACAACATATCCTCAACTCGAGCCATACTACCTCCACCATCCATAGGAGCAACTTCAGGATTTTAAGTTTGAACATAGGGCCCACTCCTATCATATTTGTTACCACAGATACCCCGGTTGAAGTTGTTATCGCGGTTGTAATT
Organism: Solanum peruvianum; assembly: GCA_027705065.1. Taxonomy (NCBI): domain Eukaryota; kingdom Viridiplantae; phylum Streptophyta; class Magnoliopsida; order Solanales; family Solanaceae; genus Solanum; species Solanum peruvianum. The sequence goes on along the minus strand of JAKWJD010001764.1, from coordinate 27,986,070 downwards.
CCCATCACGAACATAATCACCCTCTCAATTGAAATTACCATAGTTCTGACCTTGGTTCCCTTGACCTTGGCACCAATTTTCCTTATTGGAGCCTTGGCCGTTTTGTCGAAAACCCCCCGTTAGATCATTAACCGCATAATAGTCCTCTTCCTAGTAATACTCATCAGTTACTGGTGGTGTTTAGACAAGTAGTTCCCTGCATTTGTGTTTTCTACACCCTAGTGACATGCTTCAACACTAACCCAAAATCTGTTCTCATTTGAGCCATTTCGTCACGAATCTCATCTATGGCTGGGTTGTGTGCGGATTGCACTGCAAAAGTGTTTATCCCACTATGAGACCTCCTAGTGCTCGAACCTTTATTATTTCAGGAGATTTTCTCCAACTTCTCATCAATATCAACATAAGTACACTCCCTATAAGAACCACCGGCTATCGTATCAAGTATTTCTTTATTATTATCATCCTTTCCCTGATAGAAGCATTCTTTAATTGACTCATCATCGATGCGGTGATTGGGGACAATTCTCAATAATGAGGTGAACCTATCTTAAGAACTACTGACTGATTCTCCCGGTAATTCCACAAATTTGTTCACCCTATCTTTGTGGTTTAGATTCTTAGACACCGGGTAGTAACGTTCTAAGAACATATCCCTCAATTGATTCCAAGTGTAGATTGAGTTATAGGGGAGTTCGGTAAACCATATAGAGGACTCTCCCGTCAGTAAGAGAGGAACACTCTCAAACCAATAACGTCCATATTCAAATCAGGCCTACACAACTCTAACACACCGACCTGAACTTTGAGATGTAAGCATGTGGATCCTCAAAAGGTAGCCCAGAAACACAAACCTCTAGCGGTGAGTATTTGCATCAGACTAATAGTTACCACGAATGTATGGCCATATGGTAGGGGAGGAAAGACAAGTGGCCAACAAAGTCAGTAATATTATCATATCCCCTATAATACTCTTGAGGGCGTGGAGCTGGAGTTTGACTGCGTATTTCACCTTCCCCACGATTTTCAAGTAATAGTTGATCATGAGCATCACCTGGTGGTGAAAGTTTCGGGTTGTGATCTTCATCGAGAATACCCAAATTTCGATTTATTCTGCGCTGTGTACACTCTTGTTAAGGATCGGGTGAAACTATGGTTTCTCCTCTACTACACGTACTTGGCATACAAAGAAGTTAGATCTTCAAGAGACAAAAAAAAGAATAAGTAAAATAAGAAAAATGTTGACTAAACTTTGGTAATTAGCTTAAAGTTAATCTAAAATCAACCTTCCCCGGAAGTGGCGCCAAAATTTAATACGCTCAAATTTACTTCTAGAAAAGAAGTATAAGAAGTCGCATCAAGTAAAGAATCCAACTATGAGGTTGGAGTCGATTCCACAAGGAAAATGATTTGGACTTAACTTTAACCTATTATTACTTCTATTTAGTGAAGTCCTTTCCAAGAAAGAAGTAACAAAAAGGGGGTTTTAAAACAATAACTGTAATTAGCTATTTCTTAGTAAATAAGTAACAGGTTCAAAGATTTTATTTTTATCAATTAATGAGAGCAACTAGGTCTTAAGTGTTCCCCACAGGTTTGTAACGCGGTAATTCTAACTATAACAATCCTTTCCTACTATCTTGCATGTAAAGTGGTAAGTTTTGTTTCCCTAATTCCTTGGTCCGACAACTAGTAAATTTCACTCCGCACCTTGGTCAAGTTACGTGTGTATTCTTTACTAAACCTTACCTTTACCTCATATTGAGCATCATAATTGATGTTTGGCTTAGTAGTTACTTTGCACCAACCAACACTAGGCTATTAGATAGTGTATGTTAAATCTACGTTGATAATTTTTTCCTTATTATCTACCTCCTTGGTTTTCCAACTATCAACAAGGGGAAATCTAATGTGCACTCGTTTAAAAGACTTATAAAAAAATGAATTATCATTACATGCAAGACACTATTCGAGAATTGTTATTTTAGCTTGGTTTTACCTTGTTATCTACACATGGTTCCCAAAATCCTAGGTATGGAGTTTAGTTACTGATGTTAATAATTACGCAACCCATATTAATTAGATAAGTATTCATGCACTTTTTTTATGAGATTGAAGAAAATACATTCACTTGAATTAATCTAAAACTTCAAACAAACGATTCGGGAAAATAAAGTAATTTCCGCAAAATCTAAAAATTCAACACTTAGAACAATAAAAATAGAAAAAATCCTAGAGTCTGACCTCAAAAACAAGGTTTTTACAAGTATTTATAATAATAGAGTCCTAACAAAAGAGAAAAATCTATTTAAGGAAAATCTGCCCAAAAAATGCATCTGAGTCGACGACTGGAGCGATGGAGCATCGAGGTCACGACGGACCATCGAGTCCCTCCGTCGTTCCATACTTATTTTCTTTTTCTACAACTTTCGTCACAAACTTATTGTTACCATCGACGGACACGAATTATGGTCCTTTGCGTGTATGACGGTCCATCGATGGATTTCGTTGTCCCATACTTAGAATCTTTTGAAGATGCATACTGAGGCTACGTGCTGTTTACATTGACGAATGTGCAGGACGGTCCATCGTGGCTATGACGATTCATAGAAAGCCTCCGTAGCCCCACAGTTAGTGAGAATTCCCCTACATCCGTTAGCAACCTTTTTTGTTCGTACGATAGTGGCCACCTATTGACCATCGACATCACGACGGACCGTCAATGGCTCCATAGGTCGTCAATTATGCAATTTTCTGCACAATTCTCCCCTGTTCTCCTTCAGGACCGATTTCCTGTAAAAAAAGAGAAAACTATATTAAAACCAATACAAAAAGGACATAGAAATACACTAAAATTAAGGAAAATGCATTTAAAGTACCGTGAAACCACTCTACATCAGTCGTCTTTGGCAAACTAATTTATGATATATAGTTCTCCCTTTGAATTGATTCTTTATGATAAATTGTTGTTTCTTTACTTTGAGCATAATATATGATGTAACTAGTTAATAATTATATGAATTCTATGTATACATCATACGTTTAAAAAGTTTTAAATTTTTCGCAAATTAAACTAGATATATGTGATGAATGGAAGAAAAAGCTTGTCTGCGACCTCTAAGAGGTCAACGACGCGTGTTGCGATTCAAATTCCAGAATCCGGATCGTGAAAAACATGGTATTAGAGCATGAGGTTAAATTACCTAGGAACTAAAATCTCAAAACAACCACATTAAATAGTTTCTGATTGATTATTTGAAAGCATGCCACTAACATGACTTACACACTAGGTGATGTAAGAATCTTCCCTTCTTCTACTCTTTATAGGTCCATTTAGAACTTTGACATTTTGTGTCATATTAGCATCGAACTTCCATCTTTTATGTGTGTGTAGAGAATGAACACTAGAAGTAACAAAGGCAGGAGAGTTGGTGAAGAAGCTGCTGGGGGAAACCAAGCTCCTCCTAAAGCCCCAACTGTTGTAGTACAAGTGCCTGTCCGCCCAACTGCGTTGGCGGATGGAGAAGCGAGAGCAGAACTAGTTTAGATGTCAAGACATCACTGCTCATGCACATGTTATAACAGCCCAGGACACTAGAGAGGGTGCTCATAAGGAGAATCCACATGCTAGCACCACGCCTAGTAGACTTATAAATTTCAATAGGATTAATCCTCCAATCTACTTCGGGTCCAAAACCAATGAGGATCCCTAGGAGCTTATGGATGAGGTCTAAAATATTCTCTATCCCATGGGTGTTAATAAAAAGGAGGAGGCTGAGTTTTCTGCATAACGGCTCAATGATAAGGCTCAAGTATAGTACAAAAGTGTTGAGATGACCGAGTTGGTCTAAGGCGCCAGATTAAGGTTCTATTTTTTGAAATGTAGAGAGGAGTGGGAGAGGTCAGCTGATGTTGCCTTTTTTAACTTTCTTTTATTTTCTTTTCCTATGTATGCATTGTTAAATCCAGGATCCACCTTGTCTTTGTTACTCCTTTAGTAATTAGCAAATTTGAGTTGCTTACTCAGATTTTACATGAACCATTTCTAGTTAGTACTCCCATAGGAGACAATGTTAGGGCAGAAAGAGTATATGGAGATTACCCAATAACCTTAAATTTAGTCACCTATGATTACCTAATAGAATTAACTATGCTTGATTTTGATACAATTTTAGGTATGGATTGGCTCCACAAGTGTTATGTTACAAGACTGTCAAAACAAGTTAGTAAGGTTTCAGTTTACAAATGAGTTAGAGCTAGAATAGGAAGGGCGAGGTTCAAATCCAACAAAGCCAAATAGTTCCAATCTTAAAGCCAACAAGAGGTTATCTAAGTAGTTCGGATTTGATGAGAACCTTTCTTATGAGGAGGTTCCAGTTGGGATTTAGATCGCCAATTGAAGTGGCTGAGGAACAAGGAGGTTACCACCATAAAAGTAAAATGATGGAACCATCTTGTTGAGGGGGAAACATGGGGGGATGAGGCCGATAAGAGATCCTGTTACCCTCACTTGTTCAGTTCTTGAGGTTTGAAATACTCTTCCAAAGTCTAGTTTTTGTGTAAGGAACTCTATGTTTTAGTGCATTAGTCTATTTTGATGTTTTAAGTCCATAATCATGTGTCTTATACATGCACTATATAAGTCAAAATGAGTTCATGCTTGCATTCATGTTGTTGTTTTGTATAGCGTTGGCATGATTTTTGTATTACATGAGTTGTGATGTTCATTAAATTAAGTGCGATTAAGAAGGAAGTTCGTCAATCTCAAATATGAAGTTTCAGATAAGCTTTAGTAATATGAATTATCCAAAGTAAAGGTGAATCAGAATTTCACAAAGAGTAATGTTTCAAGTATGTTATTGTGTTCTCGAAATGACCCTGTTTGATTTTAATATGATGTGTAGTGTCATTCGGGGATGAATGTTCCTAGGGGGGGGGGGAAGGTAACATTTCGAAAAAATTACATGTCTAGTGAAGAGACCAATATGTCTTTAAGATTATTTTTTGGGAGTGCATAGGCAACCCAATGCCCAATACTAAGAATATTGGGCATGGTATAGCAATATGACTATGGGGTATTAGCCAATTTCTATGTAATACCAAAATAAGCAAAATATTAGCCATATTAGAAAATATTTGCTTACAGGGTGTTAGCCAATTCTCTATATATTAACAAGTTTGTCCAAGAAATGTACCTACGTTTAAGACGCTAAACTAAAAAATTTCATTTTCGTTGTTCACAAAATAAGTGCAAGGCATCCATGTGTCAAGCTAAGGCTCCATAGCACATGACCACTTAAAATGATCATGTAGATTAAGGAGTGCGCAAGTATATAGTGAGTATCCTGGGGACAATAAGTAAGCATTCCACAGGAAACACCAATAATGTTAGTTAGGAATGTACAAGCAGCCCATGTGCAAGCACATGGGGAGAAACGGCCTAAGAGGGGACCACCCTAACCGAATTTGGTTAGGGTAGTTAGGAGGCAGGCGTGCACATGGGTTCAACCATGTGGGGCCTATATAATTATAACTAATTCCAGACTATAACTAACTGTCCTAAATATCTAACTAACCTAGTACCAAACAAAATAAACTATTTAGTGCACCCGGCAACCTAAGACTTAATTGGGTGACACTCAGATAATAACTAGTTAAAGCGACAACCTAATACCTAACCTATGACTATACAAAGGGTTTGTTATGGTCCTTAAACATAGGTATACTTTAGTAATTACAATAATTTACATTGTTAATTAATTTTTCATCTTAATTAATTAATTTAAAACGGCAAAACCGAAATCACAAAGCAATTTCCAGATTTTGGTTAAGACAACAAAAAGACAACCTCGTATCTTACTTAGGATGGTCCAAAAGGGATAGTGATGGTTATAAAAACAGGAGGGTAATCTATGAATTACTCTATGTCACTTCATTAATTAAATTAGCAATTTAATTAATTAAATTAAAAGGATCGAACAAAAATTCATATATTAGCCAAGTACAACTCAATAAACATCCTAGTACTCAACCTAGAATTGTCCAAAAGGGTTAATTACGGTTCAAATGACTTAGGAATAGTTTAGTAATTACCATATGTCCCTTAATTAATTATATTATACATTTAATTAATTAGTTTAAAGGGTCTAAACGAAATTCGTATGAAAAATTTCAGATTTGACTAAATGTTGTATTTTCCTTTTTCTAGTCAATCTAGGAGGGGCTTTTTAGTAATTAATTAATTAATTTATTTAAATAAATTGTCAAGAATAATTTGAATGTGTAAATATCTGTTCCTAAACCTAAAAACTCATGATCAAACACATAGAAAAGGCAACACTAAAATAGTAAGTAAAAAGGCAAAAAGTTCATCGACATTCTTAGACGAATTCAAGGTGTTCTTCAAGATTTAATTAAAGGTGGTCTTCATGGTATTAATAGATTAATTTCTACATAATTTATGGTTTTATCTCCTGGAAATACCTCTCCAAGATTTCTTTCCTTCGATTGAATCCATTAAATCTCGAAAACTAGGGTTGTTCCAAAAGTTCTCGTCTAACTTCCCTTTTCCCTAGTATCCTTGGTACGATTTCAATGTTGAATAGATTAGTCTTGATAATGTTTTTAGTTTGTGGTGCTGGATGATCTTAATGCATAGGGTTCTTTATTGTTAAATGTCCAATGAAGAATGAATTGAACTCATATGATGCTAAGGATTTCTTACATGAATTAAAGAACTATGTATTGTTAAGTTATGTCCAAAATTGATTAAGTGTTGATGTGTGAAGTATTGATGCATACTTTATGTTAATGTGACTTTATGAAGATGTAATGTTCATCAAATATTAATATGATGTTGTCCAAGATGGTTAAAAATGTTATGTTTAAAGTCATAAACTAAGATTGACTTAAAAGATCTCCATGAAATCACATTTGAATGAATTTCCTATCTTAGGCCAATAAAATAGCTAACAATACATTGTCTAAGAATGATGAATGGAATTGGCTATAATGTTGAATTGAAATAACAAAAAGATTGGCTAATGTATAATATATAAAAACTTAAGCATGATGAAAATGATAATTGGCTTATGCCAACAAAGATGGTTATGTAATTTTTTCCAAAATTGTTTAGGCCGATACTAATAATATGCCAATCTTATGTAGCCAAAATAATTAAATAACAACTCAAGCTCTTCTAAACTAATTCAACGAATCCATAACCAAGGGCATGTCATTCATAGGGTCTACTCGAAATATTCTCTAAAAGAATGAACTTGAACATAAGTAGCTCATTGAATGAAGTACTCATCGACCATAACAGATGATATGAAGCTACTAAACGAGAGTAAGCAAGAAAAGTAAGTATTAATATAACTAAAGATGTGTAAGATAAGAAAGTTAACAGAATGAGGTGTTAAAATAAGTGAGACAAGCCTCACTTACACCTAATATACTGTGTTAAAAATACTCACGAATGAAGGTGTTACAATGTGCGAGACAAGTCTCATTACACCAAATATGTTATGTAAGGACAATTCACATTTCATCAATGTAAAGAAAAGGATGAACAGTCATAAATAGTGTAAGTAAATTACAATCTAGAAGCAAGCTTCCATAAATGTCTGAGTCAACTCTAAAAGATAAGAAGATAATGAAAGTGAGCAAAAACACCGATGCTTGCACGTGTAAGTATCATGAGACGAGGCTATCACCGAGGTGGATAAGTAATCTCCTTACGTTCCTAGTCTTTGAACTATGTCTAGCTAACATAGGAACTAGCCTGTGGTTTCCACCTAAGAGGGATAGGAATGTTTCGACCTCACCTTCGCCAGTAAGATCATCTCATTTCGGTGTGTGGAAGATACTAGATTTCGTGTTTATCTTACATGATATTTGTTGGTTAATGCTAAAAAAGAATGTTCTTGGTTCACTATAGCCATGAGCCAACCCTTTAGGTGTAGGGTAAACACTTGAGATGGATTCGCCTTACCGGTAATCACCTCTTTTCGATGTGGGGAAAAAATTGGATTTCATGATAGCTCACATGATCTAGATTCATTTGAACTGGTGAGTCGCCTCTTTTCGGTGTGGGGAAGACACTGGATTTCATGTTAGCTCGCATCATTTTACTTCTTAAAATGTCTCTAAGAAAGAAAGAAAGAAAGATGATGGTACGTATGTTAAAAGTGAGCTATGAACGTAAGAGCTTAAGAATTTTAATTGCCAATACTAATATTAATGAAGTTTCAACAAATAATGGGAAAAGACAAATAAGAATGGCTATAATGACTTATTATATGATGCCAATAATGGGGAGTGGAAACATAATAGCAAATAAAAGCTTTCTAACTTCCCTAACATAAAGATGATGAAATTAGTGGCATAAGGAATAGAGATTGGCTTATAAAGTGTTAATGAATATATAATGTAATGAATGACTCATTATGAGGATAGTGAAAGCATTACTTAGTCCTTGGATTACTTACTTGATTTATAGTGGGTATGGGAATACAATGAATCATTGCACTTGTAAGTATAACATAGGAGAAAAGGAATTGTTGAACTACATAATAAGAAGAAGAAAAAGACTGAAAAAAAATCTAAGTGTCAAAAATAGGGCTCTCGGGTTTGGCATGGTTAAATTTTTAAGTCTTTGCTCGAGTTGTTCTTAAATTATGTTGATGATTCTAATATCTTGTGATCATATATAAAATGAGTTGTGTGCTTTTAATGCATTAAAATACATCATATTCATACCACAATTCACAACTAACAAATTAGAAAAGTCTAGTGACTTCACTTTCCAGAAATGATATGTTGTTTAGGAAAAGCTTTTGTTGATCATGCATACCCTTATGTTTATGTTTGAATACACCCATGCTTAGTAAAAGTAGTGTCCTAACACTATATAATTTACTATTTTTATAGGTGCAGGTCAGAGATCAGATTGAAGATTCATTAAGCGGTTTGGACATCACCGTTCTCCAGATCGTTTGGTAGGTCCTGTAGATTTTGAGGATGCTACAATTTTAGTCTAGCCTAGTAGTAGACATAGCTAGTGGATATTGTCCCTAGCATTTCTTTGAGATACTTTCTTGTCGAAGCTTTTGTAATAAGGTAATGTTTGGCAAACTTATTTATGATATATTGATTCTTCCTTTGAATTGATTCTTTATGATAGATGGTTGTTTCTTTACTTTGAGCTTAGTATATGATTTAACTAGTTAATAATTATATGAAGTCCATGTATACTTCATACATTTAAAAAAATTTAATTTTTCCGCAAATTTAACTAGATGAATGTGATGAATGGAAGAAGAGGCTTGTTTGCGACCTCTGAGAAGTCAACGATGCCGGTTTGCGATTCGGATTCCAGAATCTTGGTCGTGGCAATATTTTCACAATGTACATGTATCAAGTAAGGGACACAAGTCTACGAGATCAATACACACACACATACTTTACCATATCACATATAACAAAGCAGTCAAGAAGCTCATAGTTATAACCAATATCATCTATTGGTCATCCTACTCACTAATATAGTATCAACAGTCTAAGTATATCACAATAATTATATCAGCTATCAAGAACAATTATATTTCAACATCGAGTAATTCAATTAATTACTACATTATAGTCTACTCGAGACACATATCATAACCTGTAAGAACTCATGCTTTTACTCCACATAAACATATAAGTCATCTTGACATTCATAATGATCACATAATCAAATTAACATGACAAAGACATAATACTTGAAGTAATGCCGACTAGGCCACATTGATTCACAATACATAAAGTAATGTTTATAAGGCCACATCATTCACAAGTATAACAAAGAAGAACCGCCACCAAAAGTCGACCATACGAAGAATCATCATTATCTAAGAACTAGGCTACACAAAATAGAGAAAGTAATGTCATCATACAATTGATCCAACGTCACAACTTTAATCCATAGCCAACTCATCTAACACAACACTCAAAGGTCGTTACCCATGGCTATTAGAACTAATTCAATCGAATACTTACAATAGACAAGGAATCAAAGATAATTCAACATAAATTTATGAATTTAGGCAGCATACGAACAATTGTATCATGATTTTATAATAATTCAATAGCCCAAACCAAAAAACATAATAATTCAATAACATTAAGACATAATTAATGCACCCATGAAGTACTTGAATCTAGGGTTACATGAACTAAACTAATTCATAGATTTTTTGAGTTAAAATCATCTCATGAACTACAATTCAATTAACATACAATGATTAAAAACCTTTATTGTAAGAACGCATGGATAGATTACAAAATTGTACAAGTTCATCTTTGAAAGAGTTTAGAAATCACTTTGAAGATGTATCCTTGAATAAATGAGATTCAAGGATGAATTCCATTCAATAATTTTGATGAAAAACCCCACAAAATTGACGGACAAAACTTGAGAAAATCAGTCTTCTTCCTTGGAGCTTTAGAGCTTCATCAAAGGAGATTTCAGACAGAATAATTGAGATGTTTTGTTTTGAGTTGACGTTTTAGAATTTATTGGTGAATTTTGAGACTGAAAAATACTTAATAACCTTCGTTAAGTAATCCAAAGTTTTTTTAAAAAAAATATCCCTACACTCATTACACAATTTAACCAATTCAAATTTGACTTAAACACGATGCAACCAAATCTCGGAGTTTACTACGCTTTGCGAAGGCATTTTAAAATCTAGTTTCTGGAAAATCTTTAGACATAATGGTTTGCAATAGCCCCACGACGCAGGGAAAGAATTTTTCCCACTCAGTCATGGCTGCGAGTCGCGCAACAACTTCCATATCCTTGATCCTTGGTAGCTTCGATGGCCCATGTTCGGGTCCTCCTCGGGGACCGTTAGGCTGGTCCCCAGGACTTTGTTTTAAGATGTTTCGACACTTTACATGTCAGGCTACACGTAGGAATCATGTATACTAAATTTTACCTTCAAACAATCCCCCAAAACTACACTATAAGGCACTAGGACACACTAGTTTAACTTCAACTAGTTTCAAGACGTCATGGACGTTCGACCTCCAAACATTTCAAAACATTATGTACTTCCTACAAACACTATTATAAAAAATTTTAGGACATTAAATCATAATTACACACTTCTTAGTCTCTAGTTTAACATAAGTCATTTTAGAGGTGTTACAATCTCCCTCAGTTGCACAACATTCCTCCTTGAATGACAATTGATTCTTTTTAAAACACTTTCAAGAGATAATAATCTCAAGACTAGCAGAAAATAACCATGAAAGACCAAACCAATACACAACTAGGAAGAACACCAATTTCACATATTTTTAGAGAATCAAAACACAACAATAATTTAGAAACTATTTACGACTCATTATGGAATAAGACTCACATATTTCATTTCAAATAGGAAGAACACATTCTCCCTTCATTATCATTCACATATAAATCAACTAAATACACATTACAACAGTTTTCAACAAAATAAAAATTTAGTCAAATTTTTAAAAATCTTACAATGAACTGCAAGGTATTACAGTGAACATTCTTTAAAATTTCAAGAATGCACCTTTTATGTCGTTAAAAATGAAAGTATGATAATATAATTGATATAGCCATATAAACTCAATTTACAACATCATCATAACTTCATGAAATTAACTATGCAAGGATCAATGAAATTCAATTCTAACAAGACTCTTAAACAGAAAGCAATAATGTAACATGCTACTACGACTTTCCAACTCTCAATCTTGAGTTGAATACAAGAGATGAGACAATTATTAGAAACCTCACTACTCACCATACTCCCCCACTTACAAAGATCTCATAAATACTAAAAGAAAGAAACTATAACTTACCAACATCCTCATCATCATTCGGCTTTGATCCTCTTTCCCGGAGTGCGTAAAAATGATTCTTCTTTGGAGAGTCATTACCCGGAATCGTTGTAGTAACTTGCTTACCTTGTTTTTCTCTATCCACAATAGCAGGACAATACCTCACTTTGTATCCATCATTACCTCAACCATGGAAACTCCTAGTACCCATTATGCATTGCCCATAGTGCTTCTTACCACATGTATCACAAGTAGGATTACCACCTTGAGAACCACTACCTTTTTCATGTTTGACCTCAGGATCTCTAGTTTCATCTTAAGGTTGATCCCTCTTCCTTATCCTAGGTTGGTTCTGATCACTTGGTCCATTTCACTTAAAGTATACAAAAAAACCATCTAAGCTTAGAATCCTCAATAGATTGAGCATACACCATGAGTTTAGACAAGTTCATACCATTGTAGAGCATGACCGTATGACAGTTTTCTTTCACAAGGTCTGAAACACCGATCACAAATGTAAAAGCATACCTAGACAACATATTGACTTCAAGGAATACTTCTCAGCAATAATATTTCCTTGATTGATATTAATGAACTCATAAACCTTTACCCCCCCTCCTCCCACGGGGAAAGTGCTTTCCTAAGAAAGTCTCCTTAAATTCTTCCCACTCTATAGGACTCGACCCAACTGGTACGAAGCTAACTCCACTTTCTCTATATAAATCATCCCCATAGCACTCAAAATCTTGCATAAACCATCTAAAAACTCTTGGGTATCCTCTCCCACCTAAGAGCCAAGAAACATAGGAGGATTCATACTGAAAAAGTCTCTCAATCTATAGGTAACAGTGCTTTACACAACATTCACACTAGGTTCAATACCCCTATTAATGTGGGTAGCTGTAGCTCGTGCTAAATCAAGTAAAGCCTCTCTAATCTACCCATTTGTCATTTCCGAGGGAACCACCGGAACCTCATTACCTTGACCTATATTAGGAACTTGAACACCTTTAGCACCTTGAGCACCTTGAGCCCCTCGAGCACTATCATGAACTTGCTTAACTTAATCAACTTGAGGTGGAATTTCCTCATTCACCTTTCCTTGTTCCAAACTTCTAACGGCCATCCTTCTAGTATTTATCTTCCAAAAAACACAAGAGAATATATTGGGGCTAGACACTTACAACCTCAACGCTAGAGGCATGACACAATATTGATAAAGAAAGTAAAACTATATATTCCTATAGCCTCTCACTATATATGTGTTGCGACTAACATGAAGGTCAAGACTCTACTAGACGTGGATTTATGAGACTTTTTGATTCCTCACACCACTTTCATAACCTATGCCTGATACCATGTTTGTAATAACCAGAGATTACCCCATTGAATTTAAGGAATTTCTTGATTGATACACCGTGTTATTGACCTCTCGGAGGTCTTTTAGAAGCCCTTTTACATTATTCAATGCACACATTTATGAAAAGTGCGAAATTAAAACATTTCACATGAAATATCTTAAAACATCTTTCATACCAATAATCATAGAAAACACTAAGTCTCAACATATGCAAATCTTAGATTCAAGAATACTTGGGACACAACCCATATTATATGAATATAATTAAACAATACTTTGAATTAAAAGAAGTCTAAAGATAGTTATGCACTCAAGTCAAGTGAGGATATACTTCAATTTTTCTTGAATTATAACTAGATTCCAAGCTTTGCTTCAATACACTTCTAACCTTTAAACTACAGCTTTCGATATAACAAATGGTATTGAATTATTAAAACACATGTACTAAGTATGACTTAATGCAGAACATCATGAAAACGGACATTTATGAGAAACATGCTCTTTTTTGTTAAAACATCATACTAGAAGTATAAGATCCACATTTAAGTACCAAACATCACGAATAGCATAAAACATACATTAGAACATATAGACGTGAGGTCCTCCTCTCAAAGGTGATTCTAATTCTCACTTAAGTAAGTTATTAAGCGACCATCCATACAATCCATTCACACACACATAAGAGATCTTTAGACTACCTAAGAAAAGATAATTATCACTTCACATGACAGCATATATATGTAACATTCTCTTTCCAAAGTTTATCAAAAGACTTATTTAAGTAATGCAAGTTTAGACCGCCCGTACACTCTCTCCTAGCTTACTTGAGTCATCCTTAATACTACCAATGTTTATATCATGCTTACTTATTCAATTTACTTTCCTATATAGATTCATTGTTAAGACATCCCTAGGTAATAAATGAAGGGACCATTTCTATTTCCCCTTCATACCTTAACTAAGCAACGCTTACACTACTCTATGTAAGTACTTAGTCATTAACATATTTTCCAACATAAATGATTATATTTATTAGTTAATTAAGTCACATTCAACACATAAGGACATTCAAGTAATGGTCTTGGAGAAGACCAAGAGACTTAATTACTAATATTTTCGAAGTCTAATTCTTCAATGTCTACATAGCGTCTCATACCATTACCTAAACTTCATAGAACATCTCTAATACTAGTAGGTATCCCATATAATGAACATAGGCAATAAGCGACATAGACCATACTAGCGATGCATGAGATAATGGTAGAACTAGGACACATCCCATGTAGGCACATGTTTGAGTAATATGAAGGGTTTATTTTTTCCCCATTCCTATGGTTTAAATTGAGAAAGTACTCTAACCATATTTACTCGGTTCTAGACTTTGTTTTCATATAGTATTTCAAACAGGAGTACATTAAGAGATTCATATCTAGTTGACAACCCAATCACATTACACCTTACCAAAGAGGTCCCCTAAGGTTTCCTTAAAATATTTAAGATGGTAGCTCAATACTTTCCTATGGATGATTTCCTGGCATTCCAGCCAATCGACCTTAAGTCAACCATTCAGACAAGAAGGATACCATTATGAATTTCAACTTCAAGGCTATCATAATCTTCAAACTAGGTTGAAGGTCCCACATAAAGGACCTTCTTAGCAATGTTTAAGGTCATATGTTAATCACACATACAAGACTAAAAAGCTTTATAATACTAAGTTAAAAAGTCATTTTCACATTGTACATGTATCAAGGGACACAAGTCTACCAAAATTAGACACACACACATACTTTACCATATAACATATAACCTATCATTCAAGAAACTCATAGGTATAACCAATACTATCTATTGGTCATCCTACTCACATCTATTGTATCATAAATCAAAGTATCAAAAGTATCATATAATCTATCAAGAACCATCATAATTCAACATCAAGTAATTCACATAATGACTACAATATAGTTAGTGGAGACACACATCATCCACTAGAAGAAATCATGTTTTGACTCCACATAAACACATAAGTCATCTTCACATTCATAATGATCACATAATAATTTTATAACATAATAAAGCCACTGTACTTTATGTAATGCCGACGAGGCCACAATGATTCACAATTCATAGATTAATGTCGAGAAGGCCACATTAATCACAAGTATGACACATAAACACAACCACCATAAGTGGATCATACCAAGCATCATAATCATCTAATAATTAGACTACATAATATAGAAAAAGTTAGGTCAACATAAAATTGATCCAACCTCACAACTTCAATCGATAGCCAACTCATAAAAAATAACTGTCAAAGGCCCTTACCATGGCCATGATCATTAATTCAATTCAATATATATAATATACAATAAATTAAAAATAATTCAACATAGATTTTTTGAAATTAGGGCAGCATACTAACAATTCTATCATTATTAAATAGCCCTAATCAAACTACACAATAATTCAATACTATAAGATATAATCTATTCACCCATAAAGTAGTCAAATCTAGGGTTACATGAATTACATAGCTTAACTGAGTTTTTTGGTTTAAATAATCTAATTAACCACAATTCAATCAATACACAATGATTCAAAACCTTTAAGTCAAGAACCCATAGATAGATTACAAAATTGGATAAGTTCATCTTTGAAAGAGCTTAGAAATCACTTTGAATATTGGATCGTTGAAGAAAAGATATTCCAGGATGAAGGCCATACTTTAATTGTGACTAAAATCCCACAAAATTGATGGAGAAAAATTTAGAAAATCATTCTTGTCCATTGGAGCTTCAAAGCTTCATCAATGGATGGTTTAGGGAGAACAATGGAGAGTTTTTTTTTCGAGTTGAGGGTTAAGCTTTGATTGGTGAGTTTACGAGACTTAAAATACTCAATAACCATCAATAACTCATCCCTAAACTACCCAAAAGTCCCCTGCACTCACTAGACAATTTAACTAATTCAAATTTGACTTAAAAACGACAACCAAATCTAGTAGTTAATTGTGCATCGCAGAGGCATTTTAAAATCATGTTTTTGAAAATATTCGAAGACGTAATGGTTTGTGAACTCCCCGCGTGTCATGGGAAGTATTTTCCGATTTGGTGATTGCTGCGTGTCGCGCAGGAACTTCTAGATCCTGGCTGCTTGAAAGCTTTGATGTCCCATATTTTTGTCCTTAGACGTTTTGACCCTTTACTTTTAGGATACACGTAGAAACCATCGATACTCAATTCATCTTCAAACAATCCCCCAAAACTCATCTACAAAATACTAAGACACAGTAGTTTTACTTTGACTAATTTTCGGACGTCTTGGAAGTTTGACCTCCAAAAAAACATCATAATATGAAGTACTGCATATAAACACTATTATTAAAAAAATTTGGATTTTAAAACATCATGACACACTTTTTAGTCTCTAGTGTCACATAAGTCGTTCTAAAGGCGTTACAATCTCCCCCACTTGGACAATATTCATTCTCGAGTTACCCTTTTTGCTTTTTAAAACGAATTCAATGGATAATAATCTAAAGACTAAAAGCACATAACCATACCACACCTGTAATACTTAAAAATTACTTAGGTGAACTAGACCTAACATAGTGGTCATGATGGTTTAAGGTCCTAAAGTGGTCTAAAATATGGTATTGTGGCATTTTCTAAGTGTTTAGGTGTATTACAAGTCAAACGTCATGGGATGACCAAGATGTTCGACCACTAAGTCAGCTACGTGCCTCATATTTGGTTTTATGTGATTATGTGTGATTGATGAGGTTATTAGGTCCTTAAATGAGTTATTTTAGCATATATATCTTGTCACACCAAGACCTAGACCCTAGATGAGATCGGCGTCGTTAACATCTCAGAGGTCGCAGACAAGACTTCTTAGATTTTTTCACAATCATACAGTTAAATTTGAAGAAAATTTAAAAATTTTAATGCTTATTGAAGTGTACATAGACTTCATATAACTACTGCGTAAGAGTAATATAATAATAAGTTCAAACTAAACAACCATCTATCAATAGATTAAACAACGAAATAAGGAATCATAATATTACTAATTGTTTGCCAAACCGGCCTTAATGCAAACGGTTGAACAAATGTATGAACTGAAACTCTAGGTACAACATCAACTATCTGTATCTAATGTACTAAATATAGACCGTTGGCATCCTCGAATACAAGAGGACCTAAGAAAGTCTTGAGATCGCTAATTCAAACCACTTCAATGAGTCTTCAATTTTTTTTGTACCTGGGCCTATAAAACGTAGTAATAGTGTATGGTTTAGTACACACATGCACTAAGTATGGGTGTATGCACATAAATACTTAAGTACTATACACGATCAAGGAAAGCTCTTCTTATAGCAATATGTCGTTTCTGGTAAGTGAAGTCACTATACTTTCCTAATTCGTTATTTGTGAACTCATGCTATGATTATGACATGTTTTCATGCATTTAAAAAGCACAACTCATTTTATATATGAGCATAAGACCTTGTTATCATGAACATAATTTTAGGACAACTGAAACAAAACTTAACAATTTTGCTCCCTTAGGCCAAAAATTCTTCTCTCATGCCTTATTTATTTTTTAGTCTTTTTCTTCTTGCTTTTGTGTAGTTCAATGAACTCCATTGATCCTATGTTTTACTTACAAGTGCAATGATTCATTTTATTCCCATACCTACAATGATTCCATTAAGTAATTAGAGAAGGACTAAGGAAATGATTTGACTACCCTACTCAAAAGTTATGTTTCTCATTTTTCTTAAATTTGGCATAAATGTATTTATAAGCCAATCTTTATTGGCCATGCCTATTATTCGATTATTGGCATAATATATTGATCTTGGGTATATATTCATATTCCAATATTAACATAAACCAATAACTGTTATAACTTCATTCTTATCAAACACTAATGATTGATTTTCTTAAGCTCTTGCTTACTTAGTTCACTTTGAACTTATATATCTTCTTCTTTGATCTATTGTTCACTTTGAACATGTTACTTTCTTTATTTATTAGCTTCTTATTGAAATCTTTCATATTTAAATACATCCTGTAAGCTAATATGAAATCCAGTGTCTTCCCCACACCGAAAAGAGGTTGTTCAGCGGCTAAAGTAAAACTGAATCCAGTGTCTTCCCCAAACCGAAAAGAGGTTGTTGACCGGCTAAAGTGAAAATCCAATGTCTTCCACACACGCAAAAAAAGTGGTTCACATCTACAGTGAAATGAGTACTTTCTGGAGTATTTAATCGGCATAGATAATGTGATCTAAAATGAAATTCAATGTCTTCCCCATATCGAAAAGGGGTGGTATCACCGGCCAAAGTGAAATTGAATACTACCTAGAATTTTTAGGTTGAATCATCCACTAGTTAGTCCCTATGCTGGCAACATAGTTCAATTACTAGGGGACATTAGAGACCCTGATCCACCTTGGTGGTGATCTCATCTCATGAGTCTTACATGTGCTGGCACAAACTCATTACTAGTCTATTAGTGCTTAGCTCAGATTTATTATACATTATAACTTTTAGAGTTGACTCAAACATTATGGAAGCTCGCTTCTAGTATGAGGTATACTCAACTCAATGGATGACAAGTCATCCCATTTATATACTTGATTAATATGAACTTAAGTCTTACATTATCATCATGGTGCCAGTGAGAATTGTTTCACGGCTTCTAGCACCCTGTCATGTGAGTATCTTAGACATAATTTTTTATGTGTAAGTGAGACTTGTCTCACTTTCTTTAACACTCTATATTTGATCAATTTCATAACTCGTATTTTTTAGTTATTTCATTAGTGACATTATCTTGATAAACATTAATTGATAGTCTTGAACCATTCTTCATTGAAGTTATAAGGACTTATTCAAAATGCTATTATGTTGACAAGTTCGTGTGGATAGGGTATTTTTGGAACTTGTCCCAATTATTGGCACACCGTATGTTATGATGTCATTGAGTTAAGATTGGCATGACTTTACATCTTTTTGAAATAATATTGCTGGCCAATTTATTGGTATAAATCAAACTATGATATTATCTCTAGCCAAGTCAATTATTTAATGAATACATTATAGTAATATCATCATGTTAACAAGCCAATTTTTGAACTTTGATTAGACTAAAAGATTAATTCAATGAAAAACATATAATAATTTCATCTTCTCGAACACAAGTAGGCATTAAAACATTTATTATCTTATGTAAATAATACCGTAGTCATACGGATATAACATATAGGTTTCATTCGACATTACAAGTGACAAAACCTACACATAATGATCAGTTAGCATAAAATACCAACAACATGCTCGAGATTTACAGTATAAATACTACAACAACCGGAAATATGGAGAACTAGGGAGATGAACATTCGATTCATTAGGAACAACCCTAGTTTGATTTTTCTTCTATTCAAAAATGTTTGAGAAGCCTCTTTGGGAAAGGAATCCAAGAGAGAACACCCATACCTTAATATCAAATTGAATCTACGAAGACCAACCGTACTTCGCACGAACAATGTTGGACACTCTGACTTGAAATTGCCTAAGGAGAATAAAGAGAATTTTTCAATTTTTTTTATGTTTGTTCACTGTTTTGACTCTTAAGTTTCTAGTGGTTAAATGTGAATATAAGTCATAGGAACTGATATTGACTAATTAAACTTAGGCTAATTAACTTGATTAAATAAATCAATTAGCTAATTACCAAAACGCCCCTCCTAAATTGACTAAAAATAGGAGAATATTTGACTTAGCCAAATTCTTAAAATTTGCTTAAGGATTTCGGTTTGACCATTTAAATTAATTAATTAAGTTGGTAATTCAATTAATTAATTTAACTAGGGTAATTACTAAAGTACCCCTATGTCACTAGGACCATAGCCAACCCTTATGGACCATCCTAGGTTAGGCACTAGGATGTTTCTTTAGTTAGTTACTCGTCTAGTGTCACCCGATTAGGTGTTAGGTTGTCGGGTGCACAAGTTAGTTCATTTTTTATTGGTACTAGATTAGTTAGCTAGTTAGGTAAGTTATTTATATCCTAGAGTTTGTAAGGAAGCTAGGCCCTCGTGGCTAAAGTCGTTTGCGCGCCTACCCACTAACCGCCCTAACCAAATTCGGTTGGGCTTCGTTGGTTGTCTCTTGGCTTGTTAGAACATGTGCTTGCACATCGGCTTGCACATGTGTTGCTTCTCATTTCTTGTCCAAGGACCCTCACTATTTCCTTGGCCACTTCTTAATCTACTTCATCATTTTAAATGTTCATGTGCTATGGTACCTAGGCTTGACACTTAGATGCCTCGTACCTAATGTGTCCAACTAAGAAATTAATGTTTTAGCTTTGTGTCTTCATTGTAGGTACAATAACTAAACAAGCTTAGATTGGGGCATTTGAACCAAATTGTATTTTAAGTTACTTTTTAAGAAATAGAAAATTGGCTAACGCCTTTAAGTCAATATTTTCTAACATGCCCAATACTACTCAATGTTGGCCATTAGGATGCCTATGTTCCCCAATACATGTTTTTAAAATCTAATAGACTCTTCGCTAATAAAATACATTTTCTTGAATGTTACATTATCCCGTCCTTAGGAACATTCCTCCCTGAATGACACTACACATCATTTTGAAACAAAGAGGGTATTTTAAAAAAACATATCATATACTTGAAACTTTACTCTTGGTTAATATCTGATTCACAACTTACTCTTGATGATGCGCATCCCTCAAAGCTTATCTGAAGCTTCATATATGAGATTGAGGAAGTTCCTTCCTAATCTAACATAAACTCAATGCACATCACAACTAATTCAACACAAATATCATGTCCACGCTATACACAAACATCAACATGAATGTAAGCATGAACTCATATTAACTTATATAGTGCAAGTATAAAACTCAAAATTATGGACTTAAAACATCAAAACCCACTAATGCACTAAAATATCGAGTTTCATGGAAAAAATCGAACTTAGGAAGAGTATATCAAACCTTAATAACATAAAAGTGAGGGTAACAGGATCTCATGTATGCCTCGGCCTTCCATGTTGCTCTTTCAACAAAGTGGTTCCTCCATAACACCTTTATTGTGGCAACCTCTTTGTTCCTCAACCGCTTCAATTGGCGATCTAAATTCAACTGGAACCTCTTTATAAGAAAGGTTATCATTGACACCTAACACCTTAACAAGTAGAATGGATGCTGGATCGCCTAGACACTTTTTAAGCATTAAAACATGAAACACTAGATGAACAGAATTCATCTCATTTGGTAACTTCAGTTCGTAGGCAACAGTCCCTACACGCTGTAAGATCTCATAAAAGTCTATTTACATCGGACTCAACTTCCCTTTCTTCTTATCACCCCTTTCATGGGTGATATTTTCAGGTAAATTTGATCACCTACCTCAAATTCAAGAGCTCTCTTCTTGTTATCAGCATAGAATTTTTGACCACTGTAAGAAGTAGTCAATCTATCCCTGATCATTCTCATTTTTTCGATAGCCTCATGTATGATCTCAGGACCAAGGATGGAAGACTCTACTACCTCAAACCGCCATACTGGGGACCTACATCTTCTTCTATAAAGTGCTTCAAAAGGTGTCATCCCAATACTGGAATGGTACCTATTATTATAACAGTACTCAATCTATGGAAAGTAATTATCCAAACTCTCCTTTATGTCAATACCACATAATATCAGCATGTCTTCAAGGGTCGGAATAGTATGCTCTGCTTGTCCATCCGTCTGAGGATGAAAAGAAGTATTGAGCTTCACCTGTGTACCCAAGTTCTTTTTGAAAGATTTTGAAAAGTGAGAAGTGAGCTGGGTTCCCCTATCATAAATTATAGATAAAGGTATCCCATGCCACCTCACTATCTCATTAATATAAAGCTTTTTATGATATTCGGACCTGTAAGTAGACTTAACATGAATTATGTTAGCATACTAAGTCATCCTGTCAACAATGACCCAAATGGAATCATGCGGTTTCCTGGTCTGGGCAGACCAACCAAAAAGTCCACATTAATAGCCTCCCACTTCCATGTTGGAATCTCAATTGACTTGGTAAGACCTCCAAGTTTAAGGTGTTCAACCTTAACCTATTGGTGATTGGGACATTCGTCTACAAACTATGAGATATCCTGCTTCATATCTTCCCACCAATAGATCTCCTTCAGATAATGATACATCTTGGTGGAACCTGGATGAATGGAATACTTGGAGCCATGAGCCTCTGCGATATTATTAGGCCTCAAATCATCAATATTTGGTATGAACAATCTGCCCTGGTATTTCAGCACACTATTCCGCTCTAGGGAGAATGATTCATTTAGTTTACTCAACATTGGTCCTTTCAACCTCATAAGTATTGGGTTTAGATGTTACGTAGCTTTAATATCTGCAAAAAATGAGGATTCAAAACTAGAATGAATCAAAACACCCCATTTGGTGTTCCTACATGCCGCACACCTAACCTAGCCAATTGGTGTACTTCTTTAACCACTTCCTTATTATCCTCGGTATGATACACACTACCCATGCTCAATTGTCTCAAAGTATCGGCCACTACATTGGCCTTACCTGGGTGATAGTGGACACTCATGTCATAATTCTTGAGAAACTCTAACCATCTTCTGACGAAGATTCAATTGTCTCTATGTAAAAAAATATTGAAGACTTTTATGGTAAGTAAATACATCAACATGTACACAATATAAGTAATCTCTCAAAAGTTTCAACGCAAGTACCAGAGCATCTAACTCAAGGTCATGTGTAGTTTAATTCTTCTTGTGTACTGTCAACTGTATTGATGCATATGCAATCTCCTTGCAATCTAGCATAACACACATCTTAAAACTACTCGGGAAGCATCATAGTTAAAAACATAATCTTCACCACTCCTCAGCAATGGATGAACAGGGGCCGATGTTAGTCGGTCTTTGAGCTCTTGGAAGCTCTTTTCACAAGTCTCAAACCACTCAAACTTTGCCTTCTTCTTTGTTAAAGCCATCAATGGAGCAACAATTACATAAAATCCCAAAACAAACCTGCGATAATAATTAGCCAAACCCACGAAACTCTTAATATTTGTAGGAGTGAGGGGTCTCAGCCAATTCATTACTTCCTCAATATTTTGTAGATCAACCTCTAAACCCTGGTCAGACACAACGTGACAAACAAAGGTCACGGATCTCAGCCAAAACTCATATTTACTAAATTTCGCATAAAGTTGGTGTTCCCTAAGTACTTGCAATGTCATTCTCAAATGTTGTTTATTCTCTTCTATGGTCTTAGAGTATACAAGGATGTCATATATGAAAACTATGACAAAAGAATCAAGGTATTCACAGAAAAACCTATTCATATGGTCCTTAAACGCGGGTGGTGCGTTAGTGAGACCAAATGAAATGAAAAGAAACTTGTAATTACCATACCTAGTACGGAAGAAAGTTTAAGGAACGTCCTCTTGTCTCACTCTTAGTAGGTGATACCTTAGCAGAAGATCTATTTTGGAATAGAAACTTGAACCTTGGAGTTGATCAAATAGATCATTGGTTATGGGAAGAGGGCATTTGTTCTTTATAGTGACTTTGTTGAGTTACCAATAATCGATACAGATTCTAAGAGTTCCATCCTTTTACAAGGAGAGATTCATGACACATCTTGTACGATACCCGTTCCACATCTTTGAGATAGTATGCAGCCAACTCAGCCTTCTCCTCTTCATCAAAACACATAGCAAGCATTAGAACTTAACATGTACTCACCTCCATACAAACGACCACACTTATCGCACACTCGAGTAGCTGGGCTTGAAGAGAAAGTTGGATTCCCCTAGAAGCTGCTTGTCCAACTCTCTTGCCTGCGTTTCTTCTTGCATTAACTCATACACAAGAATGAAGTTAGATGCTAGAATGACACGAAGTGTGGAAACTCCACACAGCACAATAAAGAGTGGAAGAAGCGAAGATTCTTAACATCACTTAATCTATAAGTCATGATTGTGGTACTCTACACAACCATAAGTTAGAAACTACGCTACATGGTTGTTTTTGAGCTTTACTTCCTAGGTAATTTAACCTCATGCTTTGATACCAAGTTTGTCACACCGGGAATCTACACCCAGAATAGACCGATGTCGTTTACCTCTCAAAGGTCGTAGATTAGACTCTTCATAGCTCTCATCACAATCATACAGGTAAATTTACAGAAAATTTAAAACATTTTATTACTTATTGAAGTGTACTTAGACTTCATATAATTACTGCATAATAGTGATATACTAATAAGCTCAAACTATACATCCATCTATCAATGATTAATCTAATAGAATAAGGAATAATAATATTTCTAATAGTTTGCCAAACTGACCTTAATACAAATGTTTGAACAAATGTTTGACATGAAATGCTAGGGACACCATCCACTAGCTGTATATAATGTACAAATAGTAGAATATTTAACTCACTAAGAAGATCGGGATCTTCACAAAGGGCTTTATAAAGCTTTCGTATCAATTCATATTAAGCCTAGTCGCGAGCAATCTACGTTTGTGATCTCGTATATTTTGCTTCTCCGACATCTTACTAAGTTTCCCCCTCATCTTTTTGCAAAAAGCCTCTCCACGGTGGTAATGTATCATATTGTGTGTTTACCGAAGATACAATAGTAACATTGAACCCTCAAATATGATTGAAGATCTCAAAATTATCTTCCAATTTGGGCGAGAATTCACATAATTCCATTTCAATGGAGAATTTAATTGACCTTTCCCTTATTTCAAGCGGTGAATTTAACAGAGATATTACTGTGAATAGTCTTACCAAATAATGTGAA
The DNA here is from genome assembly GCA_027705065.1 of Solanum peruvianum. Lineage (NCBI taxonomy): Eukaryota > Viridiplantae > Streptophyta > Magnoliopsida > Solanales > Solanaceae > Solanum > Solanum peruvianum. Next base: position 27,960,963 of record JAKWJD010001764.1, on the reverse strand, counting down.
ATTCCATGCCCTCAGAGAGTGCTTTGTCGTGCTAGGTCAATTACATGTCTTTTTTTGTCTTTATTTGACCCCAAGAATGGATTGGATTGAAATGACTTTCCTGTTTAAGACTTTTGTTTTAATTTCTGGCCGCCGCACAGAATCTCCTTTGCCAATTTTTGAATTTTGATAGAACGTTGGTAAAACTATTTTTTTACATGATCCTGGAACTTGCATAACATTGGCGTGATTCAGTTTGAGCAATGGATCCTGACGTGATACATCCTCCTTATAAAAATAGAGTGGAAACATGAGTTTATCCATAATGAGTATTAGATTGAAGTTCTCTTAAAGAAGACCGCCAACTCCTACCTGAAAATACAACGCGCATAGTCCTCTTTCTCTCTTGTGTCTGAGTATAGTGTAGTGTGGTAAGGTTTAGCCTCACAGAAAGAGTGAGAAATTGCGATAAAAAAAGGAAGAATTTACTCTCTTTCAAGTTCAAGAAAGAGAATAAAGTCCTTTATGGACCTTTCAACCCGCCGAAATGGAAGACTTTGCGCTGTACCCAACTGGAAGATCTCCTTCAGGTTCAAAGAGTAAGTTCTTTTACTAAGCGCTTCTCCCATTGGGGAGAAGATGAGCCCCCTAATCTGGTGCCTCTTTGCAAGAAGAGACTCAACTGAATAGTCCCGTCCCACAATTGCATCTTTAATATGTTTTGTAATATGCACTTGTGTATCAGCAATGGAGTCTATCATTTCTTACCCAGAAGCTTTCCCCCCATAAAACGGTTCTTAACCTACTCGCGAGCTACGCTCGACGTGTGTAATCATCGAGAACCGGAGGGTGGAGCTCTAGGATCAGGGGCAGTTGATTGTCTTGACCTGGGGTTGGAGAGGACGAAGAAGTTGAACTTCATAGATCTGTTTGGGAAATGGAATGACTAGGGCTAACTTGCTGCACTTCCTCGCCAATGTTTGGTGCAGGGGACATGTTTGAAAGTCCTATAAAAAAAGAGGACGACGGGGGAGAGGCTGATGCGGTGGAATCATTTTCCTTGGATAATTTGAGGTACATTTGTCAATTATCCGACCCCGACCAGAATCCACCTCCCTTCCTCCAGCGGAATTATCCTCAATTTAAAATTTGCTGCAACCGCCTACAAAAGCGTCGAGCGAAAGAAGAAGTATAGGTATTTCCAAACCAAAGAGCCTAAAAAGAGCATGTAAGGCATATACTAAAAAAGAACATTTGACCCTCTCTATCATATGGTAGTGACCAAATCCAATCCAATGAGACAGGAGATAGATAGTCAAAACAAGGGTAGAAAGGAAAATCATAGAAAAAGGTGGCTTAAGTAACGAATGAAAGATGGAACCACATACATTCATAAAATAAAGTCCTTTAGCTTTTATTAAATTTAATATAAAATACAAGGAATAAAAAATGTCTTTTAGGTGTACTACAAATTAAAGGAAAAAATAGCTAAAAAAAGTCTTCTTCTTCTATGATCTCTTTCTTAGAAAAGAAATTACGTAAATTGTGCATTTTTTGAACCAATGCTTTCCGTTGTTCAACAACCAACTAAATCTATTCTTCTTCACTACTCCTACAGGGAAAGTGCGAGAAATTATGTCTCTTTTTTTTGGGAGGCGGGGGGCGGGGGAGCAGAGAAGAAAAAAAATAAGATTATTTTGGATACGGAAAATAGTGCATTTCTACTCACCCCAAGCGATCTTTACTTTATGCAAAGTTCCACTTCTCCCTTCCCTTCTTATACTAGTTAAACTATGTTGAACGCACAAAGTTCTCCACCGGAGTTAACTCAGTTATTTCGCGACATCTGCAAAAGTACCACACAGTTACTTCGACTTAGTGGTAGGGACGTACTCGAGAGGTGGAACATAGCGAATCTAGTTGAGGCTTTTATAGGAGACGACGCTCTTCTAATTCCGGGGCACCTCCAAGATACCTATATACGATGTTTTTCCAAAATGGTTTTCTAGCTGGCTTTTCAAAGACCAATTTAAATTTATAGAATTAACGCAGAATCTCCTCTTACAACCACAATATGCACCACTTAGAATTTTCTTGTAATAAAAATAAAAGGTGATCTACTATTAAGCTAAGCAAAAGGTGATCTACTATTTAGTCTTATTGACATGGCATATCAAGTCAAGAGGGCGAGGCTCCCAGCAATACGAGGAAAGGGGAGTGGGTAGGGGGGCTCCTTTCCCTTGACTGGTTATCTAGGAATTTTTTCTACGATGTTCGAGATCTTAGTCTCGCAGAGGGCGAAATTAGATCATCCTTGAACTCAACTGGACCTACCAAAGTCTAGAGATCGCTAATCCAAACCGCTTCAACGAATCTTAAATCTTCTGTCGGGCCTGCACCAATAAAAATAGTAATTGTATATGTGTTAGTACACACTTGTACTAAGTATGGGTGTATGCACATAAACACATAAGGAGTATGCATGATCAAGGAAAGATCTTCCTATAGCAACATATCATTTCTTAAAAGTGAAGTGACTATACATTACTAATTTGTTATTTGTGAATTATGATATGAATATGACATGATTTCATGCATTTAAATAACAATTAATTTTCTATATGAACATAAGACCTCGGAAGCATGAATATAATTTTAGAACAACATAAACAAAACTCAATAATTTTGCTCCCTTAGGCCGAGAGCTTATTGTCCCATGCCTTTGTTTATGTTTCAGTCCTTTTATTTTCTTTGTTGTGTAGTTCAATGATATCCTTTGGTCCTGTGTTTTACTTTCAAGTGCAATGATTTATTGTAGTCCCATAGCTACAATGAATTGAGTAACTAATCCGACGGACTAAGGAAATGATTTGGCTAATCTACTCAAAAGTTAAATTTCTCATTCTTGTTAAATAAGGGATGATGTATTTTTAAGACAATCTTTATTGGCTATGACAATTCTTTGATAATTTAAATTATATATAGATCTTGGGGAATAGATTCATACTCCAATATTAGCATAAACCAATAACTATGAAGACTTCATTCTTATCAAACACTAAGGATTGATATTATTAAGCTCTTGCTTAGACACTATGAACTTAGATTTCTTCTTCTTTGATCTTCTATTCACTTTGAACCTGTTACTTTGTTTTTTTCTTACTTTCTTACTGAAATAGAACATGTAAGCTAATGTAAAATCTAGTGTCTTCCCCACACTGAAAACAGGTGGTTCACCGGCTAAAGTGAAACCGAGTCTAGTGTCTTCCCCACAATAAAAAGAGGTGGTTTACCGGCTAATGTAAAACCAAGTCCAATGACTTCACCACACTTAAAAGAGGTGTTTCATGTATAAAGGGAAATTGAATACTTTCTTGAGCATTTAACCGACATAGATCATGTGAGCTAACATGAAATCTAGTGTCTTGCCCACACTGAAAAGAGGTGGTATCCTCGGCTAAAGTGGCCCTATACTTGCAACATAGTTCAAAGACTAGGATACATTTGAGACCCTAATCTACCTTGGTGGTGATCTCGTCTCATGAGGCTTACATGTGCTGGCACAAGCTGATTACTAGACTATTGGTGCTTAGCTCAAATTTATTATACTTAACCACTTTTAGAGTTGACTCAAACATTATGGAAGATCGCTTCTAGTATAAGGTATACTTAACTGAATGGATGTCTGGTCATCCCTTTTCTGTACTTGATGAATATGAACATAAATATTACATTATCATCATGGTGCGAATGAGACTTGTCTCACAGTTTCTAGCACCCTCCCATGTGAGTATCTTAGACGTAATCGTTTAAGTGTAAGTGAGACTTGTCTCACTTCTTCTAACACTTTATATTAGGTCGATTTCATAGTTGATAGCTTTTAGTTATTTGATTACTCACCTTATCTTGTTCACCATTAATTGATAGTCTTGAACCATTCTTTATGGAAATTATAAGGACTTATTCAAAATGATATTATGTTGATAAGTTCTTGTGGATAGTGTATGTTGGTAATTGTCCCAATTATTGACACACCCTATGTTATAAGTTCATTGAATCAAGGTTTGTATGACTTTATATATTTTGGAAAAATATTGCTGTCAAATTTATTGGCATAAATCAAACTATGATATTATCTCTAGCCAAGTCAACTATTTCATGAATATATTATAGTAATTTCATCATACTAACAAGCCAACTTTTAACCTTTCATTAGCCTATAAGAACAATTCAATGAACAACATATAAAATTTCATCTTCACGGACACAAGTAGGAATTATAACATTTATGATCTCATGTAAATAATACCCTAATCATACGAATCTAACATATAGGTTTTGTTCGACATTATAAATCATATAACCTAAACATAATGATCAATTAGCACCACAAACCAACAACATGCTCTTGATTTACATTATACGTACTACAAGAATCAGAAATAGGGAGAACTAGGGAGATGAACATTCGATTCATTGGGAACAACCATAATTTCTATTTTTCTTCAATTAAAAAACGTTTGAAAAGCTTCTTGGGAATATGATTCCAAGAGAGAAAAGTTATATCTTACTGTAGAATTGAATCTACGAAGATCACCCCGTACTTCGCACGAAAAATCTTGAAGACTCTACCTTTAAATCGTCTAAGGACAATCGAGAGAATTTTTCTAATTTTCTTGCGTTTGTTCACTGTTTTTAGTCTTAGGTTTCCAATGGTTAAACGTGAGTATATGTCTTAGAAACTGATATTGACTAATTTTAACTACGATAATTAACTTGATTGAATAAATCAATTAGATAATTACAAAAAAAGCCCCTCCTAAATTAACTAAGAATAGGACAACATTTTACGTAGCCAATATCTGAAAATTTTCTTAAGGATTTCGTTTTGACCATTTAAATTATTTAATTAATTTACTAATTTAATTAATTAAGTGACCTAGGGTAATTACTAAAGTACCCCTAAGTCAATAGGACCATAACAAACCCTTTTGTCCCATCCTAGATTAAGTACTACAATACTCTTTAGTTAGTTACTCGTCTAGGGTCACCCGTGAAGGTCTTAGGTTTGTCAGATGCACTTTTTAGTTCATTTTAGTTGTTTGTAGGTTATTTAGATTTATAGGTAAGTTAATTAGAGCATAGAGTATTTTAGGAAGCTAGGCCTTACGTAGCTTAAGTCGTTCGTGCGCCTTCCTCCTAACCGCCCTAAACGATTTCGATTGGGCTTGGTTGCTTCTCTCTTGGACGGTTAGCATCTGTACTTGCAGATGTGTTGCACATGTGTTTCCACATGTGTTGCACATGTGCCTCCACATGTGTTGCTGCTCATTTATTTTCCAAGGACCCTCATTATGTACTTGGGCACTGCTTAATCTTCTCTATGTTTAGTAATGATCATGTCATATGGTACCTAGGCTTGACACTTTGATGCCTCGTACCTAATGTGTACAACTAAAAAATTAATATTTTTAGCTTAGTATATTCATTGCAGGTAAAATTCCTAAATAATATTGGATTGGGGCATTTCAACCAAATTGAATTTTAAGTTACTTGTTAATACATAGAAAATTTAACAGTGTAAATATGCTCCAACATGCCCAATATTACTCAATATTGGGCATTGGGATGCCTATGTACCCCAATACATGTTCTTAAAATCTAATAGCCTCTTCACTAAATAATTATATATTTTGGAATTCCACATAGGCAGTGTGTTAAGTTTTGTGAAGTATGGAGGTCGAACGTCCATGACGTTAGAAAGTTTTTCCTTTAATCGACCTTGTGTGTCTAGGCATCTTTCATCGAGTTTTACGTGTACGTTTTGGATGAAATTCATGTCAGAGGTCCTAAACGCATATACGAGCATGTTTGGGTTTGAAACATCCTGGAAAACATTCCCATGGACCATCCAAGGGTCCTTGAGGAAGGACCAAAGTTGGTGTCCAAGGCTGCCCAAGACAGCCCAAACCACGGAATCAATCGACGGGCCGTTGTTTGGCAACCGTCTGTGAGGCACTTCCTACGTGTAGCTTCACTGTTAAGTTAGGGTGAATTTAATTCTAAGTAAGAGTATTGTCAGTTCTTTTAGGGTTTTTGCGGTATATTACCTATGTTTATAATCATAATACAATTAAAAGATATATTTCTTCAAAATCCAGACCCAAATTCCCTTAGAAACTCCCTAGAACACAGATGGAGCCAAAATTCAAAGAAGGGATTGGATTGGAGGATTGAATGGATATTATTCATCAAATTGAAGAATTACCTTCATTGATGTATGGTTTTTGATCCTTGAAACTCTCTTCATCAAGGAGCACAACTTTTAAAGATGTTTTCTATTGTTTTCAAAGTTGAATTGTCCAATTTCATGATCTATACATGGGTTCTTGAATTAATTATTTTCAAGCATTAAATAATGATTGAATTGTTATTTTATTGATGATTTTAAACTAAAATAACCAATGAACCCATGAATTGGATGAAACCTAGTTTTTGACTAAGTTATGTGTTACTTGATATTGATCTAATGTATATGAATTGTAACGTAGTTTCATATAGGCTATTGATTGATGTAATAATTGTAATAAATTTATATATAGGTTTTATTATATTTATTGATATGTATTAAATTGACCAAGTTTCATGAATATTGTCATAATTATATCGAATTGTTGGTTATGGCTATGGGAAAGGGTTTTGTGATATTGAATTGGGTGATTCAGCATTGGATTGAGGTATTGGTGATGGAGTGGTGGTAAGAATCCCTATTTACTTTATTTTATGATTATTAGACTTCAATTGTTTTTTGATTGGTATGTTCCACTTATTGTGGCGGTGTTATGTGCTTTACTTGCAATTCATGGGGCCTTATCGATGTTATTTTAAGTAATATGATAAGTATGGACTTGTCAGTAACTATTTGAAATAATGTGGTTATTTGTGTAATTAATTAGGTGAGGTATAATAGTATATACCTATATGATGATTAATGTTGAAAGCATATGTGTTCTTCTATTGATTTTATGTTAGGTAATCATGTTAGACTATTTCTTGGCTTTGTGTGTATAGCTTTATGGATGATGTATGCTTATTGTTACTGACTATATGTGTCTATGATGGTAATATTTATGATGATACGATAGTGTATAGGATGACTTAAAGATGGTTGGAGTTATTTATACGTTCTTCTAGAATGACATGTAATATGAGTTAAAGTGAAGTATGTGGTTTCTTGTCTTTGTTGACTTGTGTTCCCTACATGGTAAATGTATGAATGTGAATATGTTGTGTCTTGAGTGAGGATGATAAACTCTCTCAGTCTTGAATGTATTAATGATATGAGACCTTAAATGAATATAAGAGGGTCCTTTATGTGAAACCTTGAACCTAGTGGTAAGGTTATGAATGTTGATGTCGAGAGACGTAATGGTATCCTTCAAGTAAAGGAATGATAGAATAAAGGTTAATTGTCTTGAACGACATCATATTAATCCTTTGGAACGTCATGATGAGTTTCTGGTCGCCATTGTAAGGTAGCCATAGTGGACCTTTCTTTGGTAGAGTAAATGTTATTGGGGTATGAAGTTGATATGGAACCCCTTTATATGAAACTTAAGTGTAAATTACTCTATGAGAATGAAGACTAGCACCGAGTGAGTATGGTAAGGGAAGTAGTTCTAGTTAATGGATGAGACTAGATTTCAACGCACGCCCTTCATATTCCTTAACCATGTGCCTACATGGGGATGTGTGTAAGTTATACCATTGACAAGTAGAACACCCTCAAAGGAGTATATTAGAACTTCGGTTTCCACATATTTCTATCATGGTCTTTGAGGGTGTTAGTTGGAGTTTCTAGGTCTTGTACAAGACCATTACTTGAATGTCCTTTGTGTTTTTAATGTCTCTTATGCAAACTAATGAATGTTATGACTTAAGTGAAGTAAACAAGTTAATTGAATAAGTACTTTTCTAGAGTAGTCAACGATTATCTAGTTAAGGTGTGAAGGGGGCATAAGAATGGTTAGTTTGTATCTTACCTATATGAGTCTTAAGAATGACTCTAGTTAGGTAAAATGTTGATTATGTGGACATGATCTAAACATACGAAGTCTTAAGGATTATTTTTGTAGTCTTGAAGAGGTCAATCATGGACGTTATCTTCTTGATTTACTTAAGTAAGTGTTTTGATAACCTTTGGTAAGATAATATCATATTATGTATATGTTAATGTGTTTGATGTCTTGTAAGTGTGTATGTATCTTTTTAGAAGTAGTCTTGAGGGTCTTTTAAGTATGCTTAAGGAGGTTGTATGGGAGGAATCTCTTTGTGTTGATTAAGTGACTCTTAGATAACTTTTAGTGATAAGACTACATGCTGGGAAGTGTAAAAAGGGAAAGGAAAGCATGTAACTGTAACATTGAAAAACTTCACAGTATAGTGAATTGAAGCTACAATAAAGTGCTTCCAAAAATGTGTTAAATAGTTTAAATATTATCTTATGTGTTTCTAAGTTGTTAAATGTTGTTCTTATGATCATAATATGACTTTTAAATGAAAAGATGCATATTTCCAGTAGATGTCCGTTTTTATGATGTACATCGATTATGTCATACTCAGTACATGTGGTTGTACTAATACATAATTTTATATATCTCTATAGTTGTTGATAGGTGAGGAGCATTTGGGAAGTAAGAATTTGATAGTAGCATCATTAAAGTGAAGTTGAAGTATGTCCTCAATTGACTCGAGGGCATATATAGATGTCTTTTATGTCTTTTATTTCAAAGTATTGCAATAGACTAATAATTTCTATATTAGTATTGTGTATGGGCCGTGTGCCAAAAGTTTTTTCGTGTCTTAAACTTTATGATTTTGAGAATTAGTATTTCCTATGACTCTATATGAAAGAGTTTTTAAAGACTATGAAATTTTATGTGATAAAATTTAATTGAGCACTACTTTTCATTATGTATATACGATGAATGATATAAAAAGGTTTGTACAAGACCTTTGAGAGGTCAAGTATGTTGTGTCACAATATGGTATTGACCCTAACTTCTAGGCTATGGTTTCATGATGTGAAAACACCATACGCAATACACAACTAGGAGGAACACCAATTTCATATACTTTTAGAGACTCAAAACACAACAAGAAGCTAGAAACTAATCTACAACTCATTACCCAATAAGACACACATTTTTCATTTCAATAGTAGTAACACCTTTTCCATTAATTATCATTCTCATATACATCCAATATATACACAATACAAAAATTTTCAACAAAAGAACAATTTCGTCAAATTTTCAAAAATCAGACAGTAAACTGTCAGGCATCATAGTGAACATGCTTCAAAATTTCAAAAACACAACTTTTAGGCAATTAATAATGAAAATAATATAACATAATAGATACAACCAAAAAATATAAATTTAAAAAAGAATCATAACTTCATTAAATGCAAAATGCAAGTAATTAATAAAATTCAATTCCCACAAGACTCCTAAACACAATGCAATAATGTAACATGCTACTATGACTTTCTAACTCTCAAGCTTGAGTTGAATAAAACAGACGAGACAATCAATAAAAACTTCACTACTCATCATACTCCACCACATATAAGGAACTCATAAAAAAAACTATAATTTACCAACATCATTATCATCATCCGATTATTCTTGTCTTGCCCGGAGTACATAGAAACGATTCTTTTTTGGAGCATCATTACCCGAGACACTTGGAGTAACTTGCTTACCTTATTTTCCTCTAGCATCAATTGTAGGAAAATCCCTCTCTTTTTTTTAATCCTTACCTCAACGATAGAAAATCACGGTACCCATTAGGCTTTGCCCATATTGCTTCTTCCCACATGAAGCACAAGTACGCTTACCACCTTCAGAACCACTACCTTTCTCAAGTTTGACCTTAGGATCTCTAGGTTCATCTTGTGTTAGAGCCCTCTTTTTTATCCTAGGTTTGTTTTGACCACTTGTTTCACTTCTCTTCAAGTTACAAGAAATCCTACTAAGCTTAGACGCCTCAATAGATTTAGAATGCACGATGAGTCTAGACAAGTTAATCTTATTTTGGAGAATGATCGTATGACACTCTTCTTTCACACGGTTAGTAAAACCGGTCACAAACCTTCTCATCCATCCATAGGGTTAGACAAAAATGATGGAGCATACTATAGAACATAGTGAACTTCAAGGAATACTCCTCAACACTCACATTGCCTTGCTTAAGATTAATGAACTCCTAAACCTTCACCTCCCTCCTCTCACGAGGAAAGTACTTTCCTAAGAAACCCTCCTTAAATTCATCCCACTCTATAGGACCCGACTCAACTAGCTTATTATCTTTCCATTGAGTATAAGACACTTGACCAACCTCCCTCAGTTGGTATGAATTTAACTCCTCTTTCTTCCAAGAAGTCACCCCCAAGGCATTGAACACCTTATACACACCATCTAAAATCTTTTGGTCATCCTCTATAACCTTAGAGCCAAGAAATATAAGAGTATTCATCCTCACAAAGTCCCTCAATGTAGAGATCATAGTGCTCTATACAACATTAAATCAAGGTTGAATGCCCCTATTCACATGGATAGTCATAGCTCGGGCTAACGCAAGTACAACCTCTATAATCTCCCCATTGATCATTTCCGGGCGAACCACCAAAACCATATTATCTTGACCTCAAATGAGGACTTCAAAACCTTGAGCCCTTTGAGAATCTTGAATAACTTGCTCAAGTTGAGAAGAAATTTCTCCATTCACCCTTCTTTCTTCATAGTGCTCTATAAAACATTAAATCAACGTTCAATGCCCCTATTCACATGGGTAGTCATAGCTCGGGCTAACACAAGTACAACCTCTATAATATCCCCATTAATCATTTCCGGGGGAACCACCGAAACCATATTATCTTGACCTCAAATGAGGACTTCAAAACCTTGAGCCCCTTAAGAATCTTGAATAACTTGCTCAACTTGAGAAGGAATTTACTCATTCACCCTTCATTCTTCTAACCTGCCAGAGTCTATCCTTCCAAAATTCATCTTCCTAAAAACACAAGAGAAGAGATTAGGAATAGATACTTACAACCTCTGCTTAAAAGGCATGACACAAGATTGACGAAGAAAGTTAAACTCTGTCGTTCTATAGCCTCTCTCCCATATATACGTGTCGCGACTCACACTGATGGTCAAGACTATACTAGAAGTGGCTTGATGAGACTTTTTTATGCCTACTTTCATAACCTATTCTTTGATACAAAGTTTGTAACAAACTGAGAGTACCCTTAGAAGTTAGGCCAATCCAGGATCGATACATGACGTACTTGATCTCTCGGAGTTCTTGTACAAGGCTTTTGACATCATTCATCACATATATGTATGAAAAATAGTGTGGAATTAAAACTTTTCCCACAAAATATCTTAAAACATACTTCATATTAGACTCAAGAATACTAGGGACACAACTAATACAATACAAATATAGGAATACTTAGTCTATTGTAATACTTTGAATTAAAAGAAATCTAATTATAGTTATGCCCTCGACTCAAGTGAGGGCATATTTTATATTTGCTTGAATGATAAATAGATTCCGAGGTTTGCTTCAAGGTGCTTCTCACCTTTGCCACCTATACCTTTAGATATTACATAATGTATAGAATTAGTACACACAAATGTAGTGTGTATGCTTTAATTCAAAAAATCATTAGAACGAACATCTATGAGAAACATGCTCTTTTTGACTAAAACATCACATTATAACAATAAGAACCACATTTAAGTACAAAACATCACAAATAGCATCAAGCATACAGAACAACATATAAACATGAGATCCTCCTATAGAAGTTTATTCTAAGTCTCATTTAAGTGAATTATCAAGCGACCACACATACAATCCATTGACACTCACCTATGAGATCATTTAGACTACCTGAGATAAGATCATTCTCATTTCACATGATAGCATATATATGTTTACATATATATATATATATATATAATATATATATATATATATATATATATATATATATATATATATATATATATATATATGATATATATATATTATATATATATATATATATATACATTCTCTTCCCAAAGGTTATCGAAATACTTACTTAAATAATCCATGAAGAGACCGCCCGTACACCCTCTCCAAACTTACCTAAATCATCTTTTAGACTACCTAGGTTTAGATCATATTTACTTATTCAATTTACTTTCCTATCTAGATTCATTTTTAAGACTTCCCTATGTAATACATGGAGAGACCATTCCTATGCCCCCTTCATACCTTAACTAAGAAACCATTAAACTACTCTAGTAAGTATTTAATTATTAACATACTTTCCTACTTAAGCCATTATAATAATTAACTCATTAAGAGTCATTCAACACGCGAGGACCTTCTAGTTATGGTATTTGAGAAGACCTTGAGTCTTACTTACTAACATTTTAAGCCTAATTGTGCAATGTCAACAGAGAGACCCATATCACTATCTAAACTTCGTACAACTTCTCCAATACTAGTATGCATTCCATATGATGAGAATAGGTAATAAACAACCTAGACCATACTAGATATGCATGGAATTTGGAGTCGTGAACCTATCTATTGGAAATTTATTCTATGGGATAATTGTAGAACTAGGACACATACTATGTAGGCACATGGTCAAGGAATCTGAAGGGTTACTTTGTTCTCCATTCTCATGTTTAAATAGTGAAACTCCCCTAACCATACTCACTCAGTGCTAGCCTTTGTTCTCATACAGTATTTCATAAAAATAGTACATGAAGAGGTTCCATATTTAGTTCACAACCCAATAAAAATACACTTTACCAAAGTGGTCCCCTAAGGTTACCATACAGTCCTTAATAGGATACCTCAATGACTTTCCTAAGGATAATTTCATGTCGTTCTTGCCAATCAACCTTAAGTCAAACATTCACAAAAGAATGATACCATTACGGCTTTCAACTTTAAGGATATTATAAATGTAACAACCCCAAAAAAATTAATAAGATAAATGCTTAAGGAGTCAAGAATGCTTGTGATTAGACCTAGGGTTCACACGGATAAATACGCGTAGAACCAGACCTCAGAACCCTTACTATGGCCAAGCCAACTAACTTGGGGAGTTAGTTGAGCTTTAAAAAGGTTGGAACGAACCATAAGGGCTCTCGAAAATGAAGATTTAATCAAAATAGTCTTATCGGATATAAAAGAGGAAATTTTATGTTTTGAGGGTCCAGGGGTAAAATTATCTTTTCCAGGTCAAGTGTAATATCGTAATACTCTAAGGAATTAATTAAATAATTTCTTAAATTAATTAAAGAACCAATTAGGCTCGGGTTGACCCGTAATGGTCCATTACTCAAGGGTCACTCCACCCGAGTTTGAGCTCCAATTGAAACAACATTTTTGTGATTTAATTATGTTTTACAATATGATTTTTAGGGTCATAATGGTCCTTTAACTAGGATAATTAAATAAGGTATTTATTTAAATCAATAAGGAGTCCTAGTTAGACTAATCCTCAAACTAAAACATTTAATATTAGACTACTCTCTCACGATATCTCTCTCACGTTTCATCTTCTCTCTCACGTTGGTTTCTGCCAAAAAACTAAAAGAATAGAAATAATATTAATAGTTCTGCACACTTGAAGAACTCACATGAAATTTTAAGGAAAAAAAAGTAACCAAAATCGTTAAGGCAAAGAGAAGTTGTCCGTCGAGTGGTGTGGACGTTGAGGAAGCTTGGACTGATTTTGGAGAGGGTTTTGGGCAGCAACATAAATTTTTGAACAATAAAATAAGGTATGGGTTCCTTACCTCTTTGTATCTTTCCCAAGAAACACCTTAATATTCAGTCATTCAGTCCGAAAACTAGGATTATTTTCCCCGTTGCATGTCCCTGTCACTAGCTCCCAATGATACGTAGGTTGGGTATGTTTGCTGCTAGATTTAGGTATGTGTGATGTTGCTGTGTTGAATGTGAAAATTTTTATGTACATGAAATCATGAAAATGACAATCAATGTGTGTTCGATGTTATGTGCAAGTGTGTGCAAGAATGTGACTTTGGCAAGGGTCTCGACTTGATGCTCAAAATTTGATAAAGTTGTAGTTGTTGTTTTATGTGCATAAATCCATGATAAATTGTGATGTTTATTTAAACAAATGTTTCTGATTTAGTGACAAACTTTTATCCAAATAAAATCATGAAAGATGCGCCTAAAGATGTGTTAAAATTGTATATGAATACGCCCTAAGAACTAACATGTAAAGGTTGATGAAAGGAAGCTTAAAATAATGAATAAATTTCCTGTTTGGTGTACCTTAATTTTGTTCAAAACGCAGGTTCGGAATCTAGAAAATTTAATACATTTTAAAGAGGTGAGGACACCAGGATTCCAACCTGTGACCTCACCATTTGGCTACCGGAATTCGCGAAAAAAGAAAAAGAAAAGGGGGATGGGGGAATCGAAACTGGTTTTGCTGGATTAGAAGGAACATAACAAGAATTAAAATAAATAACTTGGAGGCATGGGAATCAAACCCACGATTTCATGGCAGCAAATGAAGAAGAGAAATTAAAGAAAAGAGAATGGGAGGCATTGGAATCGAACCCACGACCTCAAGGATGGAAAGGAGAAGGCGAAATTAATTAAAGAAATAAAGTGAGGTTGTGGGGGTTCGATCCCACAACCTCACTGCCACACGTCTAACTTAGTGAATTTTTAATTAAAAATAAAGATATGAGGCTGTGGTGGTTCGAACCCACAATCTCACAGCCCCTAGTGAAATGAAAATTTAAATAAGCAAGCTATGGGGGTACGAACCTACAACCTCCCAATTCCCAGCGAAAATTAAGAATAAATAAAAGAGGATGTGGGGGTTTGATCCCAAAACCTCTTGGTTTAGATGAAATTTTTCAACAAGATGATAATGAAAAATAAAAAGGGGTTGTGGGGGTTAAAACCCACAACCCTTCGGCAAACCTAAGAGGAAAACCAAGTAGAAAACTAAAGATACAATGTTGATGATGGGGTTCAATCTAGAGTCCCAATATCATGGAGAATAAAAATAAAATTAATGAAAAATGTAAACATTATCCAAGTGATTCGAATATGGGTTTCCTTGCCCAAACTTCCGTATTGATACATAAGTCATCCGCGAATAAAACATCCAAGAATAATTCCACCTACTTAGATCGAAATCAAGATCTTGGCATACATAAATGATACATTAGTCTTGTACTACATAATCTTAGGAATGTATAAATAGCTTAACGAACAATGATTTAAGCCCCATGGCTTTTGTGTATAGACTCATAAGTCTAGCATACGTTCAAAAGTAAGTGAACCTAAGATGTATGGAATGAAATGATGAACCCTAGAAGGGTTAAGTATGAGTGTAAGATACACTAAATGGACAAGTGCATTGTCATAAGATGAGATTAACAATGAAATGATGAAACCCTAGAAGGGTTAAGTAAGGGTGTGAAACACACGCACGGGCAAGCGCATTGGCATATGATTAAATGAACATTCACGTAATAAGAAGTGAGTAACTATGAAAAGAAATGGTGCTAATGATAATGAATGTGGTGACAACATGATATGAGGCTAATGTAAATGATGAGAGCAATCTCAAATGAGCCTAAGTAAATGTTACCAAAATGTACTCACCTATGAGAGTGTAAGATAATGAAGAGACCAGTCTCTATGAACACTCTAATGAAATTATTGATCTTAACACACTTAATACTAATGATGAGATGTGAAATCATCTAATGAGCTATGATGTCCTTATACTAGAAGCCAGCTTCCATGACGTATGAGATGAATGTAATGGAACTTTATACTAAGCACCAATAGGCTAGCTATGAGCGGTGATGTCTTCTTTCGGGAAGGGCAGAGGTTCACGTAAGTGTCATGAGATAAGACTTTTTCTCTTGCCGGGTATGGGTCTACTTATATCTCCTAGTCTTCAAACATATACAACCAATATAGGTATCTGGTGTGGTTAAATTCCCATGTACTCTAGCATATTATGGGTCACTTTGGCCAGTTATTCCACTTCTTTTCGATGTGGGGAGACACTGGATTTCATGATGGTCACGTGATCTATGTCGGTTAAAGTTAAAGGTCCCAATGAATGAATGAGGCCAGCCTCAAATGATGCACGTAATGAAATGAATGATACCAAAATTGTTAGGATAGAATGATCAAAAGGTATGTTAGATTCAAGTAATGACATTAGGTAATTCTGGGTAATTGCACAACGAACCTAATGAAAGTCTGAAGATATATGCTAGGTATAGCTGTTATTTACACTGGCCTATGAATGAAATGAAATGGAATACGTATGAATGAACGAAGCAGACTCTGTGATTGCTAATGAAGACTCCCTAGTAAAGGTCCCATCTGTTGAGCCTTGATTTCTGGGATGTCTTGATGTTAAGTGCATGATTCCACGGTCTCATGGCATATAAATGAATGATATTAAAGAAGTTATGTGTTACATGCAAAATGTGTTATATGCTACATGATAGGTGCTATGTGCAAATGTGGAAAGTGTGATTAAGTATGTTATTCTCATGGCATAACTTTCCTACTCCAAATTAGGAAGGCTCATTAACTTTCCTAATTATAATTTGGTAAGGTCATTGACTTTCCTAATCCAAATTTGAAAACTTTCCAAATCTCAATTTGGCAAGTCCACTGACTTGACTTCCAAATATCATGTTGCTAAGAAAGAGCCATTCTCTCTCATGCTTTTCCTTGGTGTGTGCTTGCATATAGCCATACTTAGTAAATGGGTGTACAAACCTTATACAAACTCAACTATTTTAGGTGCAAGGACAGGTGGACGATAGAGCTACATGATCATCGCTGCAGTTATATAGACGTTAAACATTCATCCGGTTTTGGTAGTTTCTTATACTTTCGAGGATGCTGCTGTTTTTTATTCTAGCTTAGTTTTCGAGTTGATATAGTGGAGCAAGTTCCACTAGTGTTTCTTTCCTGTTTTTATTCAGACTATATATTGGTTCCATTTTGCAATTATACACTTAATAAGAATTGAACTATTTCTTTCACTTGTTTATCTCTTCATGTTAGATGGTTGATGGTGAACAATTACATATTAATCAGAATGCTTTTATAAGTATCTTAAGAAACAAAAAATTTCAAATTTTCCGCCAAAATGACCCTATGTAAAGTAAGAATGACGTAAGTAGGTTTGTCTACGACCTTTGCGAGGTCAACGACGGCGGTCTCGCCAAGGATCTAGATTCTAGTCGTGACAATAACCTTCCAACTAGGTTAAAGGTTCCACATAAATGACCTTTTGAGAAATGCACATGGTCACATGTCAATGAAACATACAAGACTAAGAAGTTTCACATCCCGAAACCACACCCTACAATTTAGGGGCAATCTCGGATTGCAACCGGCGCATTTGACCTCTCGGAGTTCTTATACAAGCCCTTACATATCATTCATCACAGATACATAATGAAAGTATTGCTTGATTAAAACTTTTCACAAAACATTTCATAGTCTTTAAAATCACTTTTTATATAAAGTCATAGGAAATGCAAAGTCTCAATCTTATCAATCATAAACACTAGAATACTTGGGACACGGCCCATACTTCAAAATAGAGAAATACTTATTCAATTACAATACTTTGGAAAGGAACATAAAAGACAATTTATGTCCTCGAATCAAATGAGGTTATACTTCATCTTCTTTTGAACGATACTACGGTCCAAGTCTTACTTCCCATATTCACCTCACCTACCAACAACTATAGAGATAGATAAAAGCATGGATTAGTACAACAACATGAACTAAGTATGGCGTAATGCATACAAATCATGAAAAACATTTATTAGAAATATGCATTTTTTCATTTAAAAATTATATTATAATCATAAGAACAACTTTTATCAACTTAGAAACACATAAGGAAACATTTGAGAGATTAATCACATTTTTTAGCCAACATAACGGTGAGCTCAACTCACTATACAGTGAAGGAATTTAGTGTTACAGTGAATATACCTACTTCTTCCATTAGATACATTCTAGCATTTAGTCTTCTAAGTTAAAGCTATCCAAAGACCCACTTAAGAAACACAAAGAGACACCGCCCATACAACCTCCCTAAGCATACCTAAATGACCCTTAAGAATACTTATAATAATACATAGACACACTTACAAGACATTAAAGCATCAACACATAGGTAATACGACATTCTCACACCAAAGGCTATCAAAATTCTTACATAAGTAAACTAAGAAGATAACGTCCATGATTGACCTATTCAAGACTACCAAAATAATCTTTAAGACTTCCTAAATTTAAATTATGTCCACATAATAAACCAATTTCCCTAACTAGAGCCATTCTTAAAGACTCATCTTGATAAGATAGGAAGTAACCATTCCTATGCCCCCTTCACACCTTAACTAGACAACCCTTAACGACTCAATATAAGTACTTATTCATTTAACATACTGTCTTAAATTAACTCATTACTTTCACTATTTCATTTATGAGACATTCAACACACAAAGGACATTCAAGTAATGGTCTTGGACAATACCTAGGAACTCTAATTAATACCTTCAAAGCTTATTGTGCAATGCCTAGATAGCGTCCCATACTACAACCTAAACTTCACAAAACTTCTCTAACGTTAATAGGTATTCGATATGATGAGAATAGGAAATAACTGACATAGACCATCATAGCAAAACATGAAATCCGAAGTTCCAACCTACTCCGATAAGGGTGTTCTACTTGCCAATGGTAGAACTTAGACACATCTTATGTAGGCACATGGTTAAGGAATATGAAGGGCATGTTTGGCAATCTAGTCACATTCTTTAACTAGAACTACTTCCCTTACCATACTCACTCGGTGTTATCCTTCGTTCTCATAGAGTAATTAACACTTAAGGGTCATATTAAGGGGTTCCATATCAAGTTCATCACCCAATCAAATTTACCCTACCCAGGAAATGTCCACTAGGTCAACCTCCCAATGGCGACAAGAAGCTCATCAAGACTTTTCTATGGATTAATATTATGCCGTTCATTCCAATTAACCTTAACTCTATCATTTCTTAACTTTAAAGGATACCATTAACGCTTACGACTTCAACATTGATAACCTTACCACATGGATCAAGTTTTCACATAAAAGACCCTCTTAATCTTCACTTAAGGTCATATGTGATTAATACATTCAAGACTAATAAACATAAGAATCCTATGTAAAGAAATCACATATTCAAATTCATAAATTCATCAAGCAAGGGACACAAGCCAACCAAGACAAGACACCACATATTTCACTTTAACTCATAGTACATGACATTCTAGAGGCACAATGAAATAACCCTTATCATCTTAAATTCATCATATATACTATCATATCATCACCATTATGACCATCATAGACTTATATAGTAAGGTAGGAATAACATACATCAACCCTAAGACTTACAAACAAAGCCACATTCATACCCTAACATGATCACCTACATAACATCAATAGAACACATATACATTCACATTACTTAAAATGTAGATAGATATTACCATTATTCAAATTATCAAATACAAAATTAATAACATTAATTCAAATAGTTTGCCGATAATGGCGTGATCATCCTATTACTTAATATAACGTCGACAAGGCCACATCAATTGCGAGTCAAGCACATAATACAGCCACCATAAGTGGACCATACCAATCACAATATAATTGAAGTATAATTAATTCTAAAATAAAGTCAATAGGGAATATTACCACCACATCTTCCTCAACACATCAATCCAATGCCAAATCACCACATTTGATATCACAAGACCCTTACCCATGACCATAACCAACAATTCAACATAATTATAACAATATTCATTAAACTAGGTCAAATTACTACATATTCATAAACCTTATAAAAACTAGATACCAATTTACTACGATTATTACATAAATCAATAGCCTACATAAAACTACATTTGAATTCATCAACATTAGATTAGTATCAAGTAATCCATAACATTGTTAAAAACTAGGGTTCATTTAATAAACGATAGGTTATTTTACTTTGAAATCATTAATACAATAAAAATTTAATCATTATACAATGTTTAGAAACCATTAATGCAAGAACCCATGGAATAGATCATAAAATTGGACAATTCAACTTGAAAACTACAAAAGTCATCTTCGAATGTTGGGCTCCTTGATGAAGAGAGTTTCTAGGATAAAAAAACATGCGTTGATGAATATAATTCTTCAATTTGATGAAGAATATACACTGAATTCGTCAACCCAAGCCTTTCCTTGAGTTTTGATTCTAATGGTGTTCTACGGTATTTCTAAAGGATTTGGGGTTTTGATTTGGAAGAATGAATTCTTCTATGTATTAAAGACTAATAGACATGTTTAAAATACATAAAACACCCTTAAGGAACCGCCAAACTTCTTATTTGGAAGAGCGACGAAATTACAAGTTCACCCCTGAACTTAAAGTGAAATGCATGCAGAAGACAGTTTTCATCGACGGTTGGCAGTCGACTGACCGTTTGTCCAAAAATGGACTATCTCGTCCTTCTGTTGTTGGGTTCAGATACACAAAATGGTTCTCATTTCTCCCGATCCTAATTACATACAAACAAAACCCATCGACGGGGCATCAACTAGCCCACAAACCATCGATTGCCTCAGTCTTTTGGAGTTGCCTTGGAATGTCTTAGCACCAAGTTTGATTCCTTACTCAAGGACCCTTTGGTGGTCATTCGAGATATTTTCCCATACTTTTCCAAACCTACATTATAGTTTGTGATTTTAGCACCTCTCATCTGAATTTCATCCAAAATGAACTAAAACTTGACGAAACATGCCTAGACACATAAGTTTATTTCAAGGAAACATTTAAAATGTCATGAAAGTTCTTGGACGTTTGACCTCTAAACTTTACGTCATTTGACATACTACTTGTATATGTTATAATAAATTATAAAATGATCTTACAACCGCATGAGACAGACATAAACTCATAGAACCACATATGGCTCACATAGGTGTCTTAGTGATAGAATGTCTCAGTCGTCCCTTGATGTTTCACTTCCAATGAACCTAAACTTTTAGACACTGGCTCAATATAATCTTATAAACAAATTTAGGACCTTAGACCATCATGAAAACCATGTTAGGCCCTAGTTCATCTAAGTCATTTTCGAGGTCTTACATTCTCCCTCATTTGGACAACATTCGTCCTTGAATGACTCTTGCCACTCTCTGAACACTTCCAAGAATAGAGATTCAACTACAAGCTCATGAGCATACCATATAACACATAATCATGAGGAAAAAAAATCAATTTCACATACTTAAGAGAATCAAAACATAACAATAAACTAGAAAATCATTCTATAACTCATTATGTTACAAAACTCAATTGCGTCATTGAAAAGAGAAAAAAATCATTATATCTTCTTTATTATACTCATATACATCAGTTCTATTCATATTTCTATAATTTTAGGCCAAAGAATGTATTAGTCAAATTTTGAAAAATGTTACAGTAAGCAAATAGTACCTTTAATGAATTTAGCAAATTTTTCAAAAATGCATCTTTTAGACAATTCAAGATACAACGATGCTAATATGCAAAGTAACATCATATAAAAGAAGTTTACAACATAATCATGACTTCATAAAATACACAATTCAAGAAGTTAATGAAATTCAATTTCAACAAAACTCCTAACCACAATGAACATGTAACATGTTTCTATGACTTTCTATCCCATCTACTAACCATACTCTCCCACATAGAAGGAACTCATATCACTAAAAGAGAAAAACAAGGACTTACCCTCATCATCATCACCACCATCTGGCTTCTCACCTCTAGTACGGAGTGCATAGAAACTCCACTTATTTGGAGCATTATCTTTTGGAACATTAGGAGCAACTTGCTTACCCTCTTTTCCTCTAGAAGAACATTTAGGATAATCTCTCACCTTTTGTCCTTCGTTACCAAAACCATATCAACTCCTGGTACCCCTTAAAAACTCTTCATAATGCCTCTTTACACAATTGACACATATAGGTTTGGCATTTTGAGAACCACCTCGTTTCTCCAATTTCACCTTAACAGACATAGGTTCTTCTTGACCTTGGTTCCTCTTCTTAAACCTAGTTTGCTCTTGGTCACTAGAACCACTCCTTTTCAAGTTTCTAGACATCCTTCTAAGTTTATAATCTTCAATTAATTGGGCATAAACCATGAGTCTATATTCGGTAATATCATTATGTAGCATCGCCGTACGACATTCTTCCCTCACTAGATCGGCGACACCCATCATGAAACAATTCATTTCATATCTTGAATTAGACACAAGAGATGGGGCATATCTAGATAAATTGAAAACTTCAAAAAGTATTCCTCAACGCTCATACTACCTTTCTTGAGATTGATAAACTCCTCCACTTTAACTTCCCTCCTCTCACGGGGAACGTACTTACCAACAAAAGCATCCTTACATTCTTCCCACTAGATAGGACCCGATTCCTCTGTCCTATTGTATTTTCATTCAGTGTACCATATTTCATCAATATCCTTATTCGATACAAAGTCAACTCCACCTTTTCCCTAGATGTAACCCCCATAGAACTCAACATCTTTTCCACTCCGTGTAGAAACTCTTGGGGATCCTCTCCCACCATAGATCCATGAAATAAAGGAGGATTCCTCCTCACAATATTTCTTAACCTAGATGTCAAAGTACTCTCCACAACATTAAATCTAGTCACATACTCAAATTCAGTTGAGTGGTAATGGCTCAGGCAAATTCAAGCAAAGTTGCTCTAATATCCCTATTACTCAACTCCGAGACATCATTTCGTCCACCCATAATAAGGACTTGATTACCTTTAGCACCTTGAGGAACTTTCTCAACTTCCTGAACATGAGGGGGAATCTCCTCTTGCACTTAATTCTCCTGAACTCTCCTAGCCGGTGTCCTCCTCGTATTCATCTTCCTAGAAAATAAGGAAAACCATATCAAGAGAGTACTCATAACTTTTACTTTACGACACAACGTAGAAGTAGAAAAGAAGGGAAACTCTATCGTCCTATAGCCTCTCGCCCATAGATGTGTCGTGACTCACACCGATTGTCAAGAGTGTACTAAATGTGACTTCATCTAAAACTACTTTCGTAACATATTCTCGGATACCAAGATTGTCACATCCCTAAACCACACCCTAGAAGTTAGGGGCAATCACTGATTGCAACCGGCGTACTTGACCTCACGGAGTTCTTGTACAAGCCCTTACATATCCTTAATCGCATAGACATAATGAAAAGTAATGCCGAATTAAAAGTTTTCACAAAACATTTCATAGTCTTAAAGAACTCTTTCATATAAAGTCATAGGAAATACTAAGTCTCAGTCTCATCAATCTTAGACACAAAAATACTTCGGACACGGCCCATACTCAATATATAGAAATATTTAATCTATTACAATATGATGAAAAGAAACATAAAAGACAATCTATGCCCCGGAATCAAATGAGGACATACTTCAACTTCTGTAAACGATGCTACAGTTCAGGTCTTCCTTCCCAAATTATCCTCAACTACTGAGAACTATAGAGATAGATAAAAACATATATTAGTACAACTACATGTACTAAGTATGACATAATGCATAAAAATCATGAAAACGGACATTTATTAGATATGCATCTTTTCCTTTAAAAATTATATTATAATTAGAAGAACAATATTTATTAAGAAACACATAAGATAACATTTAAGAGATTAATCACATTTTTGAGTCAATTTAACTGTTAGTTGAACTCACTATACAATGAAGGAATTTACTGTTAGAGTGATGTTGTCTACTTCTTTACTATACAATTTCTAGCTTGTAGTTCTCTCACTAAAATCTATCCTAAACCCACTTTAGAAACATAAAGAGAGACGTCACATACAACCTCCCTAAGCATACCAAAATGACCCTAAAGAATAGGGAAAATGCCCAAGTACCCCCTCAACCTATGTCCGAAATCCCAGAGACACTTTTATACTATACTAAGGTCCTATTACCCTCCTCAACTTATTTTATAAGTAATTTTTTACCCCTTTTAGCCTACGTGGCACTAGTTTTTTTAAAAAAGTCAACCATCGTTGGGTCCACATGATAGTGCCACGTAGGTCGAAAAGGGGTAAAAAATTATTAATAAAATAAGTTCAGGGGGGTAATAGAATCTTAATATAGTATAAGTGTGTCTCTGAGATTTTAGGGATAGGTTAAGGGGGTTCTTGGGCATTATCCCTAAAGAATACTTATAATAAGACACATACACACTTACAAGACATTAAAGCATCAACACATAGATAATATAACATTCTCATACCAAAGTCTGTCAAAAGACTTACTTAAGTAAATCAAGAATATAATGTCCATGATTGAACTCTTCAAGACTACTTAAATAATCCTTAAGATTTCCTAAGTTTAGATCATGTCCACACAATAAAAAAATTTCCCTAACTATAATCATACTTAAGACTCATCTAGATAAGATACGAACTGACCATTCTTATGCCCCCTTCACACCTTAATTAGACAACCCTAACTACTCTAGATAAGTAATTATTTTAACATACTTTCTTAACTTAAGTCATTACTTTCACTAGTTCATTTAGGAAATATTCAGCACATAAACAACATTCAAGTAATGGTCTTGGACAAGACCTAGGAACTCCAATTAAAATCTTAAATACCTATTGTGTAATGCCTAGATAGCGTCCCATACCACCACCTAAATTTCATAGAACTTCTGTAATTTTAATAGGTATTCTATATAATGAGAATTGCCAATAAAAGACATAGACCATGATAGCAAGACATGGAATCCAAATTTCTAACCTACTCCAATGAGGGTGTTCTACTTGCCAATGGTAGAACTTAGACACATCCCATGTGGGCACATGGTTAAGGATTATGAAGGGCATGTTTTGTAATCTAGTCTCATTCTTTAACTAGAACTACTTCCCTCACCATACTCACTCGGTTCTAGCCTTCGTTCTCATAAAGTTATTCACACTTAAGATTCATATAAAGGGGTTCCATATCAAGTTCATAACCCAATCAAATTTACCCTACAAAAGAAAGGTCCACTAGGGCTACCTCCCGATGCGATAAGAATCTCAAAATGACTTCCCGAAGAATTAATAAAATGTCATTCCCTCCAATTAACTTTAAGTCTATAATTCCTTTACTTATAAGGATACCATTTCGACTTAGGACTTAAACATTTATAACCTTACCACTAGATTCATGGTTTCACATAAAAGACCCTATTAATCTTCATTGAAGGTCACATCTAATTCATACATTTAATACTAAGAGATATAAGAATCCTACGTCAAGAAATCACATATTCACATTCATACATGCATCAAGCAAGGGACACAAGTCAACTAAGGCAAGACACCACATTCTTCACTTGAACTCATATTACATGTTATTCTAGAGGCATATAGAAATAACCCTTATCATGTTAAAGTCATCCTATATACTATCATATCATCATTATTACCATCATAGACTCATATAGTAAGGTAGGAGTAACATAATCAAAACTAAGAATATACACACAAAAAAAAAAACCACATTCATAATCTAAAATGATCACCTACATAGCATCAATAGAACACACAGTCAAAAGATAGATAGATACTATCATACTACACATAATCAACTGTACAATTAATCACATTACTTCAAATAATTTGTCGACAACGCCATGATCATCATATTACTTAAAATAATGCCGACACGTCAATATCAATTGCAAGATAATCTCATAACACGCCACCATATGTGTACCATACCAATAACAATATGATTGAAGTCTAATTAATCATAAAATAAAGGAAATATGGCATATGGCATCTTACAATCGCATAATCTTCAACACCTCAATCCGATGTCAAATCACCACATTCGATATCACAAGGCCCTTACCCATACCCATAACCAATAATTAATCATATTTATAACAATATTAATGAAAATAGGTCAAACTACTAACATCAATCAATAGCCTACATAAAACTACATTAGAAGTCATCAATATTATATTAATATCAAGTAACCTATAACTAAGCAAAAAACAAAGGTTAATCCAAATCATTTGTTCATAGGTTATTTTAGTTTGAAATCATCAGTACAATAACAATTCAATCAATACTCAGTGTTTAAAAAAGATTAATGCAAGAACCCGTGGAATAGTCCATAAAATTGGACAATTCAACTTGAAACCTTCAGAAATTGTCTTTGAAAGTTGGGATCCTTGATGAAGAGTGTATTCAACCCAATCCCTTCTTTGATGAAGAATATAAACTCAATTATTCAACCCAAGACCTTCCTTGAGTTATAACTCTAATGGATTTCTAGGGAATTTCTAAGGGATGTAGGCTTTTGATTTTGAAGAATGAATTCTTCTAAGTATTAAAGACATAAACACATGTCTAAAATAACCAAAAAGATCCTTAAAGTACCTCGAAAACTATTATCTATAAGTGGGATAAAATTTACAATTTCACCCCTCAACCTATAGTTAATTGCACGCAGGATACAGTGCCCATCGACGGTTGGCATTCGACGAACTGCTTATCCACAAGTGGACCGTCTTGTACTTCCGTTGATGGGTTTAGAGACACAATATGGTTCCATTCTATCCCCATTCTAAGTATCTACCAACGGCACCCATCGTCTGGCTCGCCAGCCGTCGATTGCATCAGTCGTTTGGGGTTGTCTTGGACAGTCTTGACATGAATTTTGGGTCCTTTCTTAAGGACCCTTGGATAGTCTTTCGGGTTATTTACCCAAATGTTTCCAACCCGAAAATGATAGTATCTGAGTCTATCACCTCACAAATGAATTTCATTTAAAACGAACAAATAAAACTCGACGAAACATGCCTAGACATATAAGGTCGTGTCAAGGCAACACTTTCGAACACCAATGTTTCACCTCCAAACATCACGAAACATGACAAATTTCCTATATATTCTATATTAACTCATAATATTAAGTTAAAACCCACGAGACACACATAAACACATAGAACCACATATGAGGTACATAGTTGACTTAGTCGTCAAACGACTTAGTCGTCCCTTGAGGTTCGACCTTCAATGCACCTAAACTCTTAGATACTACCTCAATATCATATTATAACCCAATTTACTACCTTACAGAATCATGAAAAACATGTTAGGCTCTAGTTCAATTAAGTCATTTTTGAGGTATTACGAAAGCTTTAGCATACTAAGTCAAGAAGTCATGTTCACATTGTACATGTATCATATAAGGGACACAAATCTACCAAAGAAATAAATACACAAATACTTTACCATATAACATATAACATATCATTCAAATGCTCAAAGCTACAACCAATATAATCTATTGGTAATCCTACTCACTACTATAGTATGATCAATCTAAGTATCACAAGTATCATATCATCTATCAAGAACCATCATACTTCGACATAAATTAATTCACATAATGACTACACTATAATAGAGACACTTATGATCAAGTAGAAGAACTCATACTTGATTTCACATAAACACTGAAGTCATCTTGACATTTATAATTATCACATAATCAAGTTATAAAATGATAAATCCATATTACTTGAAATTATTCCGACTAGGCCACATTGATTCATATTCTTGAAGTAATGCCGAAACGGCCACATTAATCACAAGTAAACCACATAAGCACCGGCACCATAAATAGACCATACCAAGCATCATATTCATATAAGTAACAAGAAAAAAATAGTTGAATTTATGTCAACATACCATTGATTCAACCACATAACTTCAATCCATAACCAACTCATCCAACACAACACTCAAAGGCCCCTTACCAATGGTCATTTTAATACCTTGAAAATGACCTGAGTGAAGATAGAGCCTAACATGGTTGTAATGATGGTATAAGGTCCTAAAATTGTCTATAATGTTGTATTGAGGCAGTGTCTATAGTTTTAGAATATTTGGAAGTGACAAATCAAGGGAACACTAATACATTTGATGAATAATTATCTATGTTCCTTATGTGTGGTTATGTGCCTAATTGTCTGTTTCATGAGTTTATTTGTTCCTTAGATTAGTTATTATAGTTCTATAGGAATTTCGAAAGGTTTCGTGAAGTTTGGAGGTCAAACATCGAAGAACTAACATGAGGTTAGAAAGTTTTGCGTTGAAATGACCTTGTGTGTCTTGGTATATTTTATTGAGTTTTAAGTGTTCATTTTTTATGAGATTTATGTGGGAGGTCCTTCACTCGTATATAATCATATTTTCGTTGTAAAAGACTGGGTGAAAGTCCCCAAGGACAAACTAATGGTCCTTGAGGAAGAACCCTTCTAAAGAGCCAAGACTGCCCAAAACAATCCCAAACGACAAAGGCAGTAGAGTCCTCGTTGGACAGTTGACGCCCCATGAGTCATTGGTAATGAATTAGGATTGGTAGAACTAAATGCCAAGGAGCAGCCTCAGTCCCACCCCACAGACTAACAGGACAGTCCGTTGGTTGAGAAAAGGGCCGTCGTTGGCAACCGTCTGTGAGGACTGGCTCTTGTGCAATTATTGTTAAGTGAAAGGGGTGAAATGTTAATTTCATCCAATGTAGGAATAAAATAAAGTGTAGTTACTCAGAGGTACTGTGGGTTTTTATATATTTTTGTAGCCTTAAACACTTAGGAGAATTCATTCTTCAAAGTCAAAACCCAAAACTATCCTAGAAATTCTCTAGAACACTATTGAAGCCAAAACTCAAGGAAGGTCTGTGATTGGCTATTTCAGTGGTGATTATTCATCAAATTGGTGGATTAAAATCATTTAGTTATGGTTTTAATCCTTGAAACTCAATACATCAAGGAGCCAATTTTCAAAGTGATTTCCAAAATCATCTTAAAAGATGAGTTCTCTAAATTGAAATATATCCATGGGTTCTTGTATTAATTGTTTTAAAGCATTGAATATTGATTGAATTTTTTAATTAGATTATTCTAAATCAATTAACCTATGAAGACATGTAATTTATGAACAATAGTTTTTGACTATTTTATTGGTTAAGTGATATGTCCTTAATGTTTATAAATTCTAATGTAGTTTTCTAGGGGTTATTCAATCAAGTAAGGATTTCATTCAATTGATGTATAATTTGTATTATATTTATAAATATATATTGTTACTTAGATTCATTGATTATTATAGTTTTTTTATTGAATTGATATTCATGGACATGGGTAAGGGCCTTATGGTATTTAATTGGATGATTTATCTATGGATTGAAGTATTGAGAAATGATTGGTGGTACTCTTCCCTAATTTTCTTTATTTTATGTTAATTAGACTTGAATTACGTAGTGATTGGTATGGTCCACTTATGGTGGCGGTGCTATGTGCTTTACATGCAATTGATGTGGCCTTGTCGCCGTTAGTTTATGTATTATTGATGATCATGGCCTTTTCGGCACTAATTTAAGTACAATAATTATTTTTGTAGTGATTTATATGAAGTATGATAGTATCTATCTAGATGTGAAGTAGTGAATGTATGTGTTCCATCTATGTGTATTAGCACATCATGTTAGTCTAGTACTATGTTCTTGTGAGTGTATTCTTAGATTTTATGCATGAATTTTCCTACTTGACTATATGAGTGTATGATTGTTATATTGATGATTTTATAGTAGTGTATAGTAGCACTTAGAGGTGATAAGGGTTATTCCTATGTGTTTCTAGAAGATATGTAAAATGATCTAAAAAGTGAAGTATGTTGTGTCTTGTCTTGGTTTACTTGTGTCCCTTACTTAATACATGTACGAATGTGAACATGATATGTATTGACATAGGATGCTAAACCCTCTTAGTATTATATGTATGAATGATATGTGAGACCTATAATGATGTTAAGAAGTTCATGTACATGGAACCTTAAACCTAGTGGTAAGGTTATGAACATAACCTTTGTCAAGAGACGTAATGGTATGATTCTTTTATGAATGATGGACTTAATTTTGATTCGCTGGAATCGCATAATATCATCCTTATGAAAGTAATGATTAACTATCTTTGTAGTCATTGTATGGTAGCCCTAGAATAACTCTTTAGTATGGTGAATGTGATTGGGTTATGAACTAGATATGGAACATCTTAATCTGAACAGTTAATGTAAATTACTCTACGAGAACAAAGGATAGCACCGAGTATGTAATGGGAAGTAGCTATACATGAGATGGAGACTAGAGTAGAATGTATTTCTACTTGAGAAAGAGAGTAGAGTACATAAAAGCCCTTCATATTTCTTAACCATGTGCCTATATGGGATGTGTCCTAGTTCTACCCTTGGCAAGTAGAACACCCTGATTGAGGTAGGTTAGAAATTCGGATTCCTTGTTTTGATACCATGGTCTATGTTGGTTATTGACTATTCTCATCGTATGGGATACCTACTTGCATTATAGAAGTTCTATGAAGTTTAAGTGGTGGTATGGAGTCTATGTAGACATTGCACAATAGGATTTGAAGGTGTTAGTTAAATCCCTATGTTTTATTCAAGACCATATCTTGAATGTCTTTATGTGATAAACGAGTCTTAAATGTACTAATGAACATAATAACTTAGTTAAGAAAGCATGTTAAATGAATATGTACTTATCTATAGTAGTCAAGGGTTGTCAAGTTAAGGTGTGAAGGGGGAATAGGAATGGTCACTTTGTATCTTGCCTAGATAAGTCTTAAGTATGATTCTAGTTAGGGAAGTTGGTTGATTATGTGGAAATTATCTAAGGCTTAGGCATTCATAAGAATTATTTAGGTACTCTTGGCTAGGTCAATCATGGACGTTGTCTTTTTGATTTACTTAAGTAAGTCTTTTGATAACCTTTGGAAGGGAGAATTTCATATTATATGTATTCTATTGAATTAAGTGAGAATTATTTTATCTTAGGTAGTCTATAGGATTTCTTAAGTGTCTGTAAGGGATTTTATGGGTTGTCGCTTCATAACTCACTCATGTTTACCTTAGAATCACCTCTGGTAGGGGGATTTCATGTTCATGTGGTTGTTGTGTTGTCAGTGTGTGTATCTGATTATTAGTGGTCTTAAGGATCATTTAGGTGTGCCTATTGAGGTTGTATGGGCGCTATATCGTTCTCTTACTTAAGTGAGTCTTAGGATATCTTTATTGAGATGATTGCATGCTTGAAAGTATCCCTTGTGAAGTTGAGAAACTTCACTGTAACATTGAAGTTAGTTCACTGTAACTTGACATGAGTTTACTGTAATGTTGATAATAATGTGAATAATTATCTAAGTGATTTCTAATGTGTTTCAATGGTGTTAGATGTTGTTCTTATGCTTATGATATGATATTTAAGTCAAATAGATGCATATTTCAAATAAATGTCCTTTTTCATGATTTTTATGTATTATACCGTACTTAGTACATGTGTTTGTACTAATTCCATGCTTTTATCTATATCTAAAGTAATTCATAGGTGAAGGTAATCTTGGAAAGCTAATATTAAGTAGAAGATCGTTCAAGCATGTTGAAGTATGTTCTCATTTGACTCGAGGGAATATATGTCTTTTATTTCTTTCATTGAAGTATAGTAACAAACGATGTATTTAAATATCTGTATTGTATGGTCCATGTCCCAAAGTACTCTTTTGTCGAGGATTTGATGAAATGAGACTTAGTATTTCGTCCAAGTTTTATACTAAAGATATTTTAATGACTTATAGAATGTTTGTGTAGAGTATTAATTCTACACTACTTTTCCTATGATAATATGCGATGAATGATATAAAAGGCTTTTTATAAGACCTCTGAGAGGTTGATTAAGCTCGTTACCCTTCGAAAGTGTCATATCGTCTAGGGTGTGGTGTCAGGATGTGATATCCATGATAATCATTCAATCCAATACTTACAATAGATAATGAATCAAAGATATTTCAACATATATTTTTGAATTAAGGGAAATATACTAAAAATTCTAGCACCATTCTACCATAATTCAATAGTCCTAATATAAGTACACAATGATTCAATAGCATTAAGACAAAATTAATTCACCCATAAAGTAGTCAAATCAAGGGTTACATGGGTTCATAGAGTTTTTAAGTTAAAATCATCTAATTAACGATAATTCAATCAACATACAATGATTGGAAGTCTTTAATGCAAGAATTTTGCACCCCAAAATTGACTATGCTAAGTAATACTTAATGTACCTAGAATGCCTTGATTAGATCGGGTTCACATGGATTGATGCGCGTGGAACCAGACCTCTTAACCTATGTATCAGCCAAGCCAACGAACTTATTTAGTTTGTTGAGCTAGGCATGGTTGATTCCAGCCATATAGAGCACACGAATATTATGATTTACCTGGATAAGTCTTAACCAGACTTGAAAGGGGTAATCTTAAGTTTGGAGAGTCTAAGGGTAAAATGGTCTTTTCCAACCTAAGGGTAGTATTGTAATTATCCTAAATATTTATTAAAGTAATTAATTAATGAAAATAGTGGACAATTCGGTTAGGGTTGACCCGAATCGAACCATTTTGGTGAGTTAGGCTTCACCTCGATTCGATTCATGGAGGAAGTAATGATTAAATTGAATTATTTGGTATTTAAATTTCAGATTTATGTATGGGAAAATCAGATTTTTAATAATATATTTGTAATAAAATTGATAAATAACAAAGGGTCGTAGTTTAACTATGTCCTCAACTAAAACTCCTACTCCAAAACTTACTCTCATCTCTCTGCACTCTCATTCTCAAGCCTTTCACTCTCATTCTCACATCAATCATCAGCAAAAAGGAACAAAAAATAAAATTTCATTAGTTGAAGAACTTGCACACGAAAACCCAAAACAAAAATCAAACTAAAAACGAAAAACGAAAGCATTTTGAAATGGTTTGCGCGTATGTTTTTTTGGAGAAGCATTTGTTTTTCGTGGGAGTTTGAAGAAGAACTTGAAAGCAGAAAGGTGTTAAACGACGAAAAAAGGTATGGTTTTGTTCCTATTGTTCTATTTCCCAAGACACCCCTAAGATTCAGTCGAATTCTAATCCGAAAACTAGGAATGTTCCGCTTTGCATGTCCCTATCACTAGCTCCCATCGTTTGTTGTAGGTTGGCTATTTTTGCTGTTAGATATTAGGGATATAATGTGTTTTCATGATGATTATGTTCATGTATGTATGTTCGCATGTATGTGATGATGAAAATGTGTGCAATGTTTGTGTAGCCGTGTTCTTGGGCATGTTTTGGAGCATGAAGATGGCATGTTAAAGACTTGTGTTTTTGTATATGATTAATTGGAAACGATGCACATTATAATGTTCAAAATATTCATCGATGTACCTAAAAATCAAACGTATAAATGATGAAAAAAATGGACTAAAAACGTAACCAAATTTCCAGAAAAGTCTCGGCTAAGAAACAAGTGAGATGCTGAATTTTTTTATTTTTGTTAGATGTAAGGTCTTAGAGATTTAACACAAGAGATAAGGGGGATTCGAAATGGGGTAAGTCTCAAGTGAAGGAATGAAAGAGGAAAAGAATAAAAAAAATGAGGTGTGTGGGGATCAAACCCACAACCTCTTAGATAGGTGAGGGAGATAGGCTAAAAATGAAAGAAAAATAAAATAAGGGGTGTGAGAATCGAACCCACAACCTCTCTGATAGGTGAGGAAGTAAGGAGAAAAACTAAAGAAATTAAAATGAGATTGTGGGGGGTCGATCCCAAATCTTCTTGGTCTCCATCGAAAAAGAGAGGAAATAAAAAAAAGGAAAAAGAAGTGTAGGTGAATAATCTAAACAAAAAATTTAATATGAGACTAAGTGTTGCTCAAGGGATTCCGGACCGGGTTCCCTTGCCCAATTCCGTATTGATACATAGTCTTATGTGAATAAATATTTAATGAATGCTGCCCATAGAATAAACTCGAGACCTTAGCATACGTACAAGATGCATAAGTCTTGTACCACATAATCTTTGATAAGCATGAGCCACTTACACGAATTATGAATGAAGACTCATGGCTTGTATGTATGGATTCATAAGTCCAGTGTACGTTTAAAAGTAAGTGAACCTAAGATGTATGTGATGAATGGATGTGACTCAGGGGGGTTAAGTACCAGGGTGAAATACACTTAAAGGGAAAGTGCATTGACATATGACGAAATGAACATTCACGTAATGGGGTGAGTAAATATTAAGAGATAATATACTAAAGCTAATGTAATAGTGACAGCATGATAAGTTACTAAATGTACTCACCTATGGGAGTGTAGAATGATGTAGAGTCAACTCTCAAGCATACTCCAAAAGAAAGTATTAAGAATGAATTCATATTTAATAAGCAAAGAAAGAGTGACTACATGACTATAGGCTAGTGAAAATGAGACAAGCTACATCGACGCCTAATAATTAAATTTATGCTAAACAATGAATAAACAAAGAAAGAGTGTCTACATGAGGATAGGCTAGTACAAGTGAGACAAGTTGTATCTACGCCTAGAATCAATGTCCCTCAATGTAAATTTCAAGAGAGAATATGTATGATATACAATGAGCAAATAATAAAAGGTGAGTAAAGATGACGTGGAAGGATGTTAAGAAAGAACAGGGTGGCGCCATAATATGAGGCTAGTGCATGTGAGACAAGTTGTACCTACTCCAATATAAGATCACAAAAAGTACTCACCTAAAAGAGTGTTAGATATGATGAGACAAGTCTCAACCACACTCTATATGTATCTGTAATGACAATTCACACTTAATACGTAAAGAAGAGATGAGAAATCATCTAATGAGCTATTACTACCTCATGCTAAAAGCAAGCTTCGATGATGTATGAGCTGAATGTACATAATATTTTTAAAGGAGCACCTATAGGATAGCTATGAGTTGTGATTCCTTCTTTTTGTAAGGCAGAGGTTCGTGTAAATCTCGTGAGATTCGAATGTCTGTTTAGGAGGTTATGGGTCTACCTAAATCTCCTAGTCTTTGAACTATACTGCCAACATAGGGAATAACCAGTAGTTTTCCACCTCAGCGAGCTAGGATTGTTCTGGTTACAACTTGGCCAGTGACTCCACCTCTTTTAAGTGTGGGGAAGACATCGGATTTCATAACGCTTACATGATCTATGAAGGTTAAAGTTGAAGTTAATCAAAGTATGAAAGATAATGAAATGAATAATACCAAAGGTGTTTGAATAGGATAATCAAGAGGTGATTATATTCAAGTAATGGGACTAGGTCATTCTTGGTCATTGTACAATGAACCCGATGATAGTCTTAAACAACATCCTAGAAATAGATGGTGTTCACACTAGCCTACGAACGAATAAAAGTGAAGTACATATGAATGAATGAAACAGACCCTGTGTTTGCTAAAGAAGGCTCCCTAGTTGAGGTCCCATATGTTGAGCCCTCATTATGGGAAGTCCTAATTTTAAGTTCGTCATTCAAAGGTCTCACGGCATATGAATGAATGATATGTAATATATGTACGTGCTATATGAAATATGTTATGTGTTGTGTGAAATATGAAAAGAATGATGATGTATGTTACTCTCATAGAATGACTTTCCTAATCTTATTTGGCTAGTCCAACTGGCTTGTCTTTCCATAACTCATATTGTTTGGAGAGTGCTCTTCTTAATCACGCATGTCCTTGATGTGTACTTGCATACACCCATAGTTAGTACCAGTGTGTACTAATCACATACATTATACTATTTTAGTTGTAGGTTCAGGAGGGTGTTGAAGACATTCATTGCAGATGTTCAGACATCAGAGCTTTTCATCCAGACATGGTAGGTCCTCATGCATTGTTTCGAGCTTATTATAGGTTTAGTCTAGTGGGGGGTAAGTTCCACTAGTATTTCTTTCCTTTTTTTGTTCAGACTTATGTAATAGTACCATTTTGGCATATTTTACTTATGTTATAATACTATTCAGTTCAAGATTGAATAATACTTTATTAGATGGTTGATAAACATGATTAATGAACTTATTTATACGCGTATGCATAATATGATGAGTATATATACACTTCAAATATGATAAAAAAAATCAAATTTGACGCAAAAATTAATCTAAAGAATGTAATGACTATGCAAGTAGGCTTGTCTCCCAACTAGGAGAGTGCAATGACGCCGTATTCAGGGGTCTAGACTCCGGCCGTCAAAAACTTGATATCACAGCATTAATTTAAATATCGAAGACATCAGGCTCATAATAACCTCATTAAGTTGTTTCTAAGTTATGTTAGTGAAGTGCACCACTATTATGAAATAGAAACTGCAAAACGATTAGGAAAATATCCATTCTTCTAATTATATCGTTCCTTGTGAAATTATGATTACTTGGTGTTAAGAGCATATCTAACATCAACTGTGGTGTTTTAGAAAGACGAGAGCCTATAATTAAGAGAAACAATGAAATAGATACACCTCAGGAGAGGACACCTTGTAGGAACAGTGGAAAACTTCATGGAGGAAAGTGTATGATGGGCTCTCACGCTTGTTAGATTTGTGGAAAATCGGGTCACATAATGAAGGATTGTCCGAATACGAGAGGTTAAGAAAAATGGAAGGAAAAATTTCAGCCTAATAGTCCAAGTGAAGAGGCTCCAAGTAGGCAACATATCTCCGCACTCAAGTGTAGGGGTGCAAGGGAAGGCACTTCTAGTGATTTCTCGAGTGTGAATCCTTAAGTAGTCTTTCATGTGTTTGACTGTGTACTATTTTATGAACTAGTATGAGGTTAATATGTTTGAGTGATCATGTTGGTTGCTGATTTGTATGACATATGTGTTACTTATGTTGGTTACTTTGATGAGAATAGGTTAAGAAAGAGTTTGCTCAGTATATTAATGTGATGCTGCTAGTAGATTTCAAAGATGTGCACCATCATGTTAATATGTGAATAAGATATTCACCAATGAAAAGTAATGAATTGCTTGTGTATGGATATTTCTATGGATGAATGATTTGTTCTTAGTAAAGAGTAGTGTTAATCAGAGACGAGTGTTTCTCAGTGGGGTATAATTTAACAACCCGAAATTGACTATGCTAAGTAATGCTTAACATACCTAGAAGGCCTAGATTAGACCGGGTTCACACGGATAGATGCACGTGGAAGCAGACTTCTGAACCTATTCATCAGCCCAGCCAACCAACTTAGTGAGTAAGTTAAGCTAGGATAGCTGGGTCCAGCCATGTAGAGCACCCGAATTTTAAGATTCACCCTGATGAGTCTTAACCGGACTTGAAAGGGGTAATCTTAAGTTTGGAGGGTCTAGGGTAAAATGGTCTTTTCTAGGATAAGGGTTGCATTGTAATTACGCTAAATATTTAACTAAGTAATTAATTAACGAAAAAACTGGATAATTCAGGTAGGGTTGACCCGAATTGACCCATTTTCGCGAGTTATGCTTCACTCAGGTTCGATTCTTCGTGGAAGCAATGATTAAATAGAATTAATTGATATTTAACTTTCTGATTTATGTAAGGTAAAATCATATTTTTAATAAAATATTTATAATATATAAATAAATAACAAAGAGTTCTAGTTTGACTAAGTCTTCAACTAAAACTCCTACTCCTAAACTTACTCTCATCTCTGTCCACTCTCATTCTCACGTCTCTGACTCTAATTATCACGTCCATCTTCAGAAAAAAGGAACAAAAAATCAAAGTTCATAATTTGAAGAACCACAAAACCTAAAAATAAAAAACGAAAGCATTTTTGAAACGGTTTGCGCGTGAGTTTTGGTTGAGAATCATTTGCTTTTCTTGGGAGTTGGCGGCACTTCAGATCATATTCTAAAGGTGTTAAATGACAAAAAAAGGTCTATATTTTCTCCCTCTTGTTCCCTTTACCAAGAGACCCCTAATATGGAGTCGAATTCTAATATGAAAACTAGGAATGTTCCCCTTAGCATGTCCCTTTCACTAACTCCCATCCATTGTTGTAGGTTGGGTATGTTTGCTGGTAGAAATTAGGGATTTAATTTGTTTTATTGATGATTATGTCATGTATTTATGTTCGGATTTATGTGATGATGAATATATGTTCAATGTGTGTGTATCCGTGTTCTTGGGCATGATTTGGAGTATGAAGATGGCATGTTAAAGCCTTGTGATTTTTGTATAAGATTACTTGGAAAACATGCCCATAATAATGTACGAAATATCCAGAGAATTACCTAAGAATCAAATGTACACATGATGAAAAAAACTGGACTAAAAATGTTACCAAACTTCCAGAAAATCTGGAAATTTGGTCTCGGCTAAGCAACAAGTGGATGCTGAATTTTTTTAAAAAAATTTATGACGTGAGGTCATTAAAGATTTACCAAATACCTCACCATATGCAAGCTATTAAAAATTCAATAATAAAAATGAGGTAAGGGGGATTTGAAATGGGGTAACGCTCAATTGAGGTAATGAACGAAGAAAAAAATAAAATAAATAAGGTGTGTGGGGATCGAACCCACAACCTCTTTGATAGGTGAGGGAGATAGGAGAAGAATGAAAGAAAAATAAAATGAGGGGTGTGGGAATCAAAATCACAACCTCTCGGATAGGTGAGAAAGTTACGAGAAAAATTAAAGAAAAATAAAATGAGGTTGTGGGGGATCGATCCCAAATCCTCTTGGTCTCCATGGAAAAAGAGAGGAAAGAAAAAAAAAGGGAAAAGAAGAGTAGGTGTTGGGATTCGACCTCAAGTCTCCAAGCTAAAAAATATAAACAAAAAATTTAATATGAGGCTAATTGTTGCTTAAGGGATTCGAGACCGGGTTCTCTTCCCCAATTCCGTATTGATACGTAAGTCTTACGCGAATAAATATTTAGTGAATGCTGCCTACAGGAATCGAACTCGATACCTTGGCATAATTACAAGATGAATAAGTCTTGTACTACATATTCTTGGGTATTTATGAGCCGACGAATTATGAATAAAGCCTCATCGCTTGTATAGATGGATTCTCAAGTACAGCGTACTTTTAAAAGTAATTGAACCTAAGATGTATGTGATGAATTGATGTGACTCCAGGGGGGTTAAGTAAGAGGGTGAAACACACTAAAAGGACAAGTGAATTGGCATATGACGAAAGAAACATTCACATAATGGGGCGAGTAAATATGAAGAGCTAATATGCTAAAGCTAATGAAAATAGTGACAACGTGATAAGAAGCTAAGATGAATGGTGAGGCAAGTCTCACAAAGCCTAGGAAAATGTTAATAAATTTACTCACCTATGGTAGTGTAGAATGATGTAGAGTCAAATCTCAAGCATTCTCCAAAACAAAAGTGTTAAGAATGAATTCATAATTAATATGGAAATAAAGAGAGAAAACATGAATGTAGGCAAGTGCAACTAAGACAAGCGACATCTACGCCTAAAAATTAATGTCACTAAATGAAATTTCTAAGAGAGTATATTTATGCTAAATAATGAATAATCAAAGAAAGAGTGGCTACATCAGCATAGGCTAGTATAAGTGAGACAAGTTGTATCTACACGTAGAATCAATGTCCGTCAATGTAAATTCAAAAAGAGCATATTTATGTTATATGATAAGGAAATAATGAAAGGTGAGTAAAGATGAAATGGTATGTTGAGAAAGAATAGGGTGGCACCAAAATATGAGGCTAGTGCAAGTGAGACAAGCTGTACCTACGCCAATATAAGGTAACCAAAAAGTTTTCACCTAAGAGAGTGTTGGATATTAAGAGACAAGTCTCAATTACACTCTATATGTAAGTGTAAGGACAATTCACACTTATTACATAAAGAAGATATGAGAAATCATCTAATGAGATATGAATACCGCATGCTAGAAGCAATCTTCGATGATGTATGAGCTAATGTAAATATGAACTTTAAGCAAAGCACCGATAGGCTAGCTATGAGTCGTGATTCCTTCTTTCTGAAAGGTAGATGTTCGTGTAAATCTCTTGAAATTAGAATATTTGTTTATGGGAGCATGGGTCTCCCTAAATCTCCTAGTATTTGAACAATGTTGCTAACATAGGAAACTAGCAAGTGATTTTCCACCTAAGAGAGCTAGGGATGTTTTGGTTTCACCTTTACCAGTGACTCAACCTCTTTTCGCTGTGAGGAAGACTCCGGATTTCATGATACTTACATGATATATGATTGTTAAAGTTAAAGTTCCTCAAAGTATAAAATATAATGAAATGAATGATACCAAAGCTGTTTGGATAGGATAATCAAGAGGTGAACTAGACTCAAGTAATTACACCCGGTCATTCTTGGTCATTGAACACTGAAGCAGATGAGAGTCTTAAAAAACATCCTATATATAGCCGGTGTTCACACCATCCTATGAATGAATACAAGTGAAGTACGCATGAATAAATGAAGCATACCCTGTGTTTGCTAAATAAGGATCCCTAGTTGAGGTCCCATATGTTGAGACCTCATTTTAGGAAGTCCTAATGTTAAGTCCATGATATAAAGCTCTCACCGTTATGAACAAATGATATTTAATATATGTACGTGCTATATGAAATATGTTACGTGTTGTATTCAATATGAAAAGAATGATGATGCATATTACTCTCATAGCATGACTTCCCTAATCTAATTTTTCAAGTCCAACTTACTTGGCTTTCCATAACTTATATCGTTAGGAGAGTGCTCTTCTTAATCATGCTTGTCCTTGGTGTGTACTAGCATACACCCATAGTTAGTACAAGTGTGTACTAATCGCATAGATTATAATATTTTAGATGCAGGATTAGAAGGGTGTTGAAGACATTCATTGTAGATGTTCGGACATCACAGGTTTTCATCCGGACTTGGTAGGTTCTCATGCATTCGAGGATGCCTTCCATTATGTTTCGAACATAGTAATAGGTTTAGGCTAGTGTGGGGTATGTTCCACTAGTATTTCTTTCCTATTTTGTTCAGACTTATGTGATGGTGGCATTTTGGCAATTGTTACTTATGCTATATTACTATATATTTCAAGATTGAATAATACTTTATTGGATTGTTGATACACATGAGTAATGAACTTCATTATACGCATAAGCATGCTATAACTATAAAGTCTATGTACACTTCAAACAAAAAAAAAATTAAAATTTTCTGCTAAAATTAACCAAACGAATGTAATGACGATGTAAGTAGGTTTGGTTGCGACCTTTACGAGGTCAACGATGCCACTTTTGACTAGGGGCTAGGCCCCTCCTGTGACAAAGAACTCATGGATATATCACAAAATTGGACAAGTTCATCTTTTAATGTCTTTAGAAATGACTATGAAGATTCGATCCTTGAGAAACGAGATTCAAGGATGAAGGTAATACCTTAATTTTGATGAAAAGCCCATGAAATTGATGGAGAAATTTTGAGAAAATCAATTTTCTTCCTTGGACCTTTAAAGCTTGAGGTTTTGGAGAGAAGAATGGAGAGATTTTGTTTTGAATTTAAGGTTTAGCTTTGATTGTTGAGTTTAGGGTCTTAAAAAGATTCAATAACCGTCATTGTCTCATCTCCAAATTACCCAATAGACCCCATCAATAATCAGACAATTTAACCATATAAGATTTAACTTAAAAACGACTTAACCAAATATGGGAGTTTACGGCCCGTTGCAGAGGCATTTTCAAATCTTGTTTCTGAAAAATTTTGAGACATAATTGTTCTTGACTGCCCTGCAACACAGGGAAAGAATATTTCTCACTCTGTGATGGATGCGCCTCGGGCAACACTTCTAGATCCTGGCTACTTGGCAGCTCGTCGGGAACACTTAGGTTGGTCCTTGGTATGTCGTTCTTGGATGTTTTGACCCTTTATATATCAATCTACACATAGGAATCATCGACACTCAATTAAACATTCATACCATCCCATGAAACTTCATTACAAAATACTACGACACACTAGTTTAACTCTGACTAGTTTCCAGACGTCTTGGACATTTGACCTCCAAACTTTTCCAAACCATATGTACAACCTATAAACACTATTATTAAAAATTTTAGGACTTAAAAACATAAATACACTCATGTTAGACTCTAATTTCACATAAGTTGTTTTAGAAGTATTACAACTTAGGTGGGCTTGGAGAGGGTGTATAGGCGCCTCTTCAAGTCATACTTAGGGAGTCTTGGAGAAACCTTGGGTAGGGATTCTAAATGCTTAATTTATTTCTACATTATTATGATCACATCTTGTGTATTACTTGAATAAGCCTTATACATGAATATTGACTTGAAAAAATGTTTATTATACTTATTTATGAGGTTTCTATCAAAAAGAGAATTAAACACATAACTTTAACTATATGTCTGTTTTTGCATGGTTTTTTTGCATGTTGACCATACTTAATTCATTCAATAAGCTAATTCCACAATGTTTTTTGTATTTCTACAAGTGTAGGTGGCAAGTGAAGATTCTCTTAGAA
The DNA here is from genome assembly GCA_027705065.1 of Solanum peruvianum. Taxonomy (NCBI): domain Eukaryota; kingdom Viridiplantae; phylum Streptophyta; class Magnoliopsida; order Solanales; family Solanaceae; genus Solanum; species Solanum peruvianum. Next base: position 27,918,332 of record JAKWJD010001764.1, on the reverse strand, counting down.
GTTGAAGCTTGGTAAATAATATTCTCTCAAGAAGCTTTGTATGTCCTAATATGTTCGAGCACGTTTTCAATGTATTAGTATCCTTTTCTAAAAGACTTTGTCATAGAATATAATTTCTTTCAAATTGATGTGAGGTTGTGACCCTATGATATCTATTTTGTCTAAGATGACTTATGAAGAGACTTCATTATTTCTGATATTTTATAAAGAGTTTGACTATTGTTATGAAAAGTTTTAATTCCGAGCTACTTTTCATATATATGCAATGAAAGATTTCTAAGGTTTTGTATAAGACCTATGAGAGAGGCCTTTCATAAGATCTATGAGTGATCGAATACACTATGTAACTTCTAGGGTATACCTCTGAGAAATTGCAATATATATAGATATATATATATATATTATATATATAATATATATATATATATATGTATATATATATATATATATATACATACATTACCTAAAAGGCATGAATTTCTAGCTTAAATGATAAAATTTTTATATTATCCCTAACATAGATTGTGACTTTTTCGATGAGTTCAGACTTTTCTAATAATTTGTGACTTTTATCAACAAGTTGTGATTTTTTGATGAGTTGACTTTTTCAAAAAGTTGGGACATTTTTAATAAGTTGTGATTTTTCTAAAAGGTTGTGACTTTTTTGAAAGCTCATGAGTTTTCAGATAACACACAAAAAAATGTGTTTATACTACCCTTTGTTGCCTATAAATAGAGGGGTTCTCTCTCATTTTTAACCACATTTTTTTAATCTTCCACTCTTCTTCTTCTTGCATTTTTAAAAACCGAAATATATTTTGATGAAATAAATTGTATAATGCTAAGAAGGTATATTATTTAACCTTGAGAACTTTTTAATAATTATTTTGATATAATAATTATTTTTTTCCTTAGTATTTACATTAGTATGTAATATTTCAATATGAAGTTAAGATGATGTAGTCCCAATTCAATTGTTTTTGTTAACAATTTTTCTTGTGATAGATATATGATTCTGAATACGTTTTTATAATATTATTAATTTTGTTAACAGTAAGAAAATTTTCACGATTTGTTGTTTCATTATCAATACAAAAGAATAATTTTATTTATCAATGCTACTTATGTGATTTTTATTGTCACGACGTTCCTTTGAAAATAGATAATTCTATATAAACATTGCCCATCTGTTTTATTGATTTACTATTTCTTAATATTTAAGTATTTTTGATGAAGAAAATATTAAATGACTTGTAATAACGCCGTTTGAAATTTTTAATATTTTAATTTTTAATTTAGCCTAAATTCTTCTATTTTTGAGAATAATTTCTTTTGTGATGTAGATAAATGCTTCTAAATATTTTTTTCCCAATATTATTAAACTTCTCAAGTGTCACGATTTGTTTTTTCTGATGCCCCAGAAAAATAAATAATCTCTTTATCAATGCTACTTATGTGATTTAGATTGCTAAGAATTTTTCTTTAGAATAGTTATTACTATATAAACATTGCCCGTGTCACGTATGGGAATAGCCTCTAGACGTAACCGGCGTCATAATCTTTTTTGAGGAATAAGACTAGCCTCTTAGCTTACGTCATTACATTCATAGGTCAAATTTAGCGAAAAATTTAAAATACTTAACAACATCTACTCAGAGGTTTGCATAGACCTCTACATACACATAATATGTGTGTGTGTGTGTGTATATAATATATATATATATATATATATATATATATATATATATATATATATATATATATATCGAGTATGCTTAGACCCTTCATATAGGAAGATTACTTAGTCTTCTACTTTTATTGCACATAAGTATATAAAATATAACATAGTCATAATAATCGTCTCATCTCATAACCATTTAACCAGAGTGTAATAACATGGGCATAACCCATACATCCAAGTAAGAATGCCTCACATGGGCTATACAATGTTTCATACCAAATGGAAAAGCAAGAAACATAGAAGTCTTAAACTCTAAACAACTACATTAACTAGATAGTAGCATAACCCTCCGAAAGTGAGGACCTACCCTACTTGGATGATCAAGAGATTCAACCATTCTTCAAGTAGTCTTCAAAAAAACTTTAACAACTGGAACATAAAATGTTTGGAAAAAGGAAGAAATGTGGTTACTACACCACTTGTTCTAAGCATGATACCATATGCGTAAATACATTGAAATCATGCAAAGAAAGGGATAATTCATAAAGTATGCGAACTTTAATTTAAAAATCCTTCAATCATATTCAACAAGAACATATCAACCAATAGAACATGTTTATTAAGTCATAAGCATGTACATCACAAGACCAACAACATGAAAACTAGTCAAGTCAACATGCATATAATATAATTGAATACATAGCCAAGTAACTCTATCATCAATTAATAATATCAACAAGCATGAATAAGAGTACATTTAAACATAACCTAAGCAAGACAATTACCCATGAACCTCAATTAAGTCAACAATTGTAATGACCAATCAAAGTAACCCAACAAGAATCATGTCTAACATCCTTATTCACATATCATAACATTTAAGAGTACATGTCCTCTTACTTTAGCCATATAGACCAACACATACTGATAAGTGAAACTTATCATCATAAAGTATAAGCAATGTGCAAGTTCATCACATACATGTTGTATAGCATTATAAGCATTTTCATACATAAGAACATCCTCCAAAGACTCCCTTCAAGGCTAACTAGTGCAATGTTTAGGTAGAGTCCCATACCCCTATCTAGACTAAGATAAAATTCCTTAGGTCATCTTAATTGAAGTTCAATCCGTTAGTTCATTTTACCTTTTTGGAACATCTTTCCCTACCGACATAGACTACATGAGCTCATGTGGAATTCGATGTCATGTAACCCTACACCGAAAGAAAGTGGACTACTTGTCAAGGTAGTACCAAAACATGAATATAGCAACTATGTGGATCCACTAGATAGTATTTCTATGGGGCAACATAGTTCAAGAACTAGGAGATATAGTTGGAACCCACTTTATGCTACATGAATTGTAGTCTACAATCTCAAGAGAACATTAGTGATCCTACCTTCCATATGTGTGAAGGGACACTCCTCACCCTATTTCACTCTGTGCTAAGATAGAGTCCCTTTTTGAAATATCTTTAGTGTATTTATTAATCATCATAGCTTATCGTAGGACATAAGTTCTAACCCTTCTATAACATTATCATCATCACAAATCAATAAGAAAAACATTATTATTGTCCTTTCATTACAATTCATATAGGTTAGGTTAGCACATTAACATTCTCATATCAAGATAAGGCACATTGGTAAATCATTCACCATCCTTATAAAACATGCATATTAAACGACACCTCACAATAATTAGTGAAGACATTTCAATTCAACATCATACCATCCTATCAATCATATTAAAAGTCATACTCCAATACAACATCATGACTTCATGACAATTAACTAGAATTTGAACTAAAGGATAGGGATCACAAGACATAGCAAGTTTCCTTCATAGTTTGTCATCAAGGTCATTCAACAAAATCTCAATTCAACCAAATATGGGTATACATCATCATAAGTCAATAACCAACATGACAATTTAATACTAGATAAAAGGTTAAGACAACATACTTAGGTCAATTTATAATATACTTCATAACGTACATCAACTTATGAAAAACTAGAATGAATACTAAAAGTTACCCTAATTCATTCATTATTAGTGTAACAACGTAATCTAGTAGTAATTCAACCAATAACCAAGTCAATTTAACCAATACAACCTAATTCATATCAAGAACAATACAAGGGTTAAGGTGAATATATCATGTTCTAAAAATTAGACCAAACCATCAAGATATATCATATTTAGGTTAGAATATATTTTAATCTATTAATAATATCCAAAAGAAATAATAAAAAAATCAATTCATAACATCAATTTCGTATTGGATGAAAACCCACATGAAAACTTAACATTGGAAATCAATTTGATGGAACCCTTTTGAGGAAAGTGGTCTCAAAGGTGAATTATATCCCATACCTCACTAATTGATGGACATTTATGGAGGAAATTTACCCTTTTCAGCCCTTAAACGCTACACTAGCTTGATCTTCAATGTATTCTTCACTAGAGAGAGAAAGAAGAGAGAAGGAAGAGAATATTGGTTTGCGAGTAATGAGCATAGGTTAGACTAATTTAAGTTAGGGTATTTATATAGGTCATTAATTAACTTTGTTACACCTCCCTTAACCCCTAAATAATCACCTCTCCCCTTAATTAATTAATTGGAACTAATTAAAATCGTGCTGAAATTACAGGCCCCATCGACGAGACAACGATCGACGGATCGTTGGTCCATCAACGAGACCATGATCGATGGATCATTGGTCCATCAATGACAAATCCCTCCCTCCGTGCTGCACATCCGTACTCTTGGTCTGAGACTATGGAAATAAGGACCTCCAATGATTTGTCTAAGTGTTGGTCGACGGATTGAATTAATGCCCTGTCGATCAATACACGCTCCGTCGTTTACCTCCGTAGGTGAACACTACCCAGGCAGTCTTCACCCCAAAATGCAAGGGCATTCCGAAGGGCCCTTGGTTTGTTCTTGGGGAGTTGTACCATGATGTTTCAAGAATGAATTAACTTAAACATATATTAGAAACCCTTCCACAAAATTTCATGAATTTCGTACTCCTAAAAGGTAGTCAAAATGGCTAAGGCACCCTAATACCTCCTTGAACTAGTTTTCGGACATCATGGTGGTTTTTGGACGTTTTGGTTTCTATACTTCCTAAATGACATATAATAATTATAATTGACCTTAAAATATTTTATAGACCTTAGGAAATTTATGTTAGGCTGTAGAACACGTCTTGGATTTTTGAAGTTTTACATTAGCCTCCCCTTAGGAACATTCGTCCCTGAAAGACACAAATTCTTTTGAAGGAAAGAAGAGAATCAAGAATAGCATCCTAACTAACAACAACACATAACAATGCAAGTAATCCTATGACTTTACTCAAGGCAATTAAAAAAACTTCAATTACCACACATAAGGCTCAACATTACTTTATGAGGATTATCCTTCTCACAACAACAAGAGCTCAACATAGCATTTATGACTCAATTATGCCAAAGTTCAAATTACCAACATGCTACATATCATTCTATCACGACCCAAAACCGAGCCGCGAATGGCACCCACACTTATCCTAGTATGTGAGCGAACCAAACAATCTAATTCCAACATTTCAAACATAATGAACAAAATACAATGCGGAAGACTTAAACTCATTAATGAAAATCAATTCAATAACTTCTAAAAACTCAACATCTATTATTCCCCAAAATCTGGAAGTCATCATCACAAGAACATCTATCCTCAAATTACTAAATCTAAGAGTATCTAAGAAGCTAAAATAAATAAAAAGCTAGTCCATGCCGGAAGTTCAAGGCATCAAGACATGAAAAGGAAGATCCAGTCCAAGCTAGAAGCATTAGCTCACCCTGAAATCCGATGTAATGAAGACTGGCTAGAGTTGCGTTTGAGTTGAAGGCGACGGTACGTTTGCTGCACTCCACAAATAACAAAGAAAGAAACATACAAGTAGGGGTCAGTACAAAACACAAGGACTGATTAGATATCATCGGCCAACTCAAAATAGAAAATAGTATATATCAAATAATATCATAAATCAACTACAATACTCAAAAGATAGCAACATAAAGTTCTGTAACCATAAATAAGTAACTCCAAGTACCACACATGAGGTCTCAAGCCTCAATACCATACTCATTTGGGAAATAGGTTCATTAAATTGAGTATATTAACATCTTTCAAGATTCATTATCTTTATTCCTCTCGTGTGGGTACGTGACACTCTGCTCCATATACTATCCTGGTGTCGGAACGTGACACCCGATCCATATACTATCCTGGTGCCGGAACGTGACACTCCGATCCTCATATACTATCCTGGTGTCGGAACGTGACACCCGATCCATATACTATCCTGGTGTCGGAACGTGACACTCTGATCCTCATATACTATCCTGGTGTCGGAACGTGACACTCCGATCCTTATATACTATCCTGGTGTCGGAACGTGACACTCCGATCCTCATATACTATCCTGGTGCCGAAACGTGACACCCGATCCTCATATACTATCTTGGTGTCGGAACGTGACACTCGATCCTCATATACTATCCTGGTGTCGGAACGTGACACTCCGATCCTCATATACTATGCTGGTGCTGGAACGTGACACCCGATCCTCTATTACTATCCTAGAGTCGAAACGTGACACCCGATCCCCTAATCTCACTACTTTCGTTCATCAAGCTTTCTTTTATACCAAGGCATCATCATTAACAAAGTAGATTAGGTTTTTTCAAGATTTAGGATTCAATAGCTTCATCATGCTTATTTTATCACAATTATATAATCACATTCATGCAAGCATACAATTAAGCATATAGAAGGGTTTACAATACTACCAACACATATCATTCGCTATTAAGAGTTTACTATGAATAGCATAAACCATAACCTACCTCCGCTGAAGAATTCGTGATCAAGCAAACAAATCCTCAAAATGTTTGCTATCCTCTTCGTTTCCCTCTTCTCTCGATCGTTCTCCCTCTCTTGTTCTTTCTATTTTTCTTATTCAAACCCTCTTTCTTTTACCCTAATTAGCATATAATTAACCCATTAATTAATTCAAGGTTATCTCTTTTAACCCCCAAGAAATTGACTTATTAATATTAACCCACAAAATTTATAATTATAGCAGGAATAGTCCAAAACGCCCCTTAAAATATGTAACAGAAATCCGACCCAGTCAGGGTTACGCAGCTTGTGACGGCCCGTCGTGCCTGCGACGGTCCGTCCTGCTGCTCGCGTCACAGAGTTTAGAGACTAAATTTCACTAAGGGTCTGTGACGGTCCGTCCTGCCATTTCGTCACAAAGTTCAGAGAGTCGATTTCAGTACCCAAATTTCAGAATTCTAAGTGTTTTGGAATGAGACACCCTCGACGGTCCGTCGTGCCCATGACGGTCCGTCGTGGGATCCGTCGTCTCAGCCAACTTTTCCAGAAATAAAATCTGCTGCTCAAAACGACTAAACAGGTCGTTACAATAGATAACAATTTACCCATCGTTCGTCCTCGAACGATCACAAGAAGAAAAACAAGGGCAAAAAGGAGTACCTGAATCTGTTAACAGGTGTGGGTATCTTTCTTGCATCTCATCCTCTTTCTCCCAAGTGGACTCTTCAACCGGCCGATTCTTCCATTGAACCTTGATGGATGCAATCTCCCTCGACCTCAACTTGCGGACTTCTCTATCTAAAATAGCAATAGGCTCCTCATCATAAGACAAATTCTCATCGAGCAGAACTGAATCCCAACGAATGATGTAGTTTCCATCCCCATGGTATCTTTTCAACATAGACACATGAAATACCGGATGCACTCCTGACAGCCCTGGAGGCAAGGCTAATTCATAAGCCACCTCCCCTACTCGCTTAAGTACTTCAAATGGTCCAATATACCTTGGGCTTAGCTTACCTCTTTCACCAAACCGCATCACCCCTTTCATGGGCGAAACCTTCAGCAAGACTTGCTCACCCTCCATAAACTCCAAGTCTCTAACCTTTCGATCCGCATATTCCTTCTGCCTACTTTGAGCCGCTAAAAGCTTTTCTTGAATACATTTCACTTTATCTAACGATTTCCTCAGAAGGTCAGTACCCCAAGGTCTAACCTCAAATGCATCAAACAAACCAATGGGAGATCTACATCTCCTCCCATACAGTGCCTCAAATGGGGCCATACCAATGCTTGAGTGATAGATATTATTGTATGAAAACTCCGCTAAGGGTAAGAAGTTATCCCAATGACCACCAAATTCTATCACACATGCACGAAGCATATCTTCCAATACCTGAATCGTTCACTCAGACTGACCATCGGTCTGAGGGTGAAATACAATACTAAGGTCCAACCTAGTACCTAATTCCTCATGCAATGTTCTCCAAAACTTAGAAGTAAACTGCGTACCTCTATCTGATATGATGGAAAGTGGAACTCCATGCAATCGAACAACTTCCGAGATGTAAAGTTTGGCTAACTTCTCTACATTGTATGTCACCTTGACCGGAATGAAATGAGCAAACTTAGTTAACCTATCAACAATCACCCAAATAGAGTCATACTTACCCATTGTCTTTGGAAGACCAACCACGAAGTCCATTGCGATTCTCTCCCACTTCCATTCCGGAATGGGCATTCTCTGAAGTGTTCCTCCGGGCCTCTGGTGTTCATATTTTACTTGCTGAAAATTTGGACATTTGGCAACAAAATCAACAATGTATCGCTTCATTCTACTTCACCAAAAGTGTTGCTTTAGGTCAAGGTACATCTTGGTTGCACCAGGATGTATAGAATATCCGGAACTATGAGCCTCGGTAAGAATAGTGTGGATTAAATCATCAACACGGGGCACACATACCCTTCCCTTAATCCTCATAACACTTTCCTCATCAACTATTGCCTTTTTAGCCTCTCCTAGCAACACCATATCCCGAATTCGGCTTAGTTTCTCATCATCAAACTGTTTTCCCTTGATCTTGTCAAGAATAGAAGATCTCGCCTTTACACAAGCCAAAAATCCTCCCTTCTCGTTTACTTCTAGCCTCATAAAGTCATTAGCCAAGTTTTGGATTTCTCTAGCCAACGGGAGTCAAGAAACTTGTAAGTGAGCTAGACTTCCCATACTTCCTGCCTTTCTACTTAAAGCATCTGACACAACATTAGCTTTTCCCGGATGATACAAGATAGTGATATCGTCATCCTTCAGTAGTTCCATCCATCTCCTCTGTCTCAAATTCAAATCTTTCTGAGTAAAGACATACTGTAGGCTACGATGATCTGTATAGACTTCACACTTAACCTCATATAGATAGTGTCTCCATTTCTTTAATGCAAACACTACCGCAACCAACTCTAAATCATGGGTCGGATAGTTACGTTCATGCACCTTTAATTGCCTCGAAGCATAAGGAATTACATTTCTCTCTTGCATTAGCACTGCACCCAAACCAGAATAGGATGCATCACAATACAAAATGAAATTCTTACCTTCCACTTGCAGGATAAGGATTGGTGCAGCAGTCAACAAGGTCCTGAGCTTCTGAAAGCTTTCCTCACACTCATCCGACCATACAAATGGAACATTCTGCTTAGTCAAGCTTGTCAATTGGGAAGCAATAGAAGAGAACCCCATGACAAATCGGCGGTAGTAGCTAGCTAAACCAACAAAGCTCCTCACCTCTGTAACATTAGTGGGTCTTGCCCAACTCTTCACTACTTCGATCTTGGAAGGATCCACCATCACCCCATCTTTAGAAACCACGTGCCCTAAGAAGGACACTGAATCTAGCCAAAACTCACACTTGGAGAATTTGTCTTAAAGCTTTTTCTCCCTCAACATTTCCAATACAATTCTCAAGTGCTCCTCATGTTCCTTCTTACTCTTTGAGTATACCAGTATATCATCAATGAATACAATGACAAAGAGATCCAGATATGGCTTAAAAATCCCATTCATCAAGCTCATGAAAGCAGCAGGAGCATTCGTAAACCCAAAAGACATTACTAAGAACTCATAATGCCCATACCTGGTACGAAAAAGCAGTCTTGGGCACATCCGTTGCCCGTATTTTCAATTGATGGTAACCGGATCTCAAATCGATTTTTGAGAAGGTGCAAGCACCTTGTAACTGATCGAACAAATCATCAATGAGAGGAAGAGGATGCTCTTTCTTAACAGTTACCTTATTCAGTTGTCTGTAGTCTATGCATATTTGAAAACTCCCATACTTCTTCTTCACAAACAAAACAGGAGCACCCCCAGGAGATGCACTTGGTCTAATAAAGCCTTTGCTTAACAGTTCCTGAAGTTGAGCCTTTAACTCCCTTAACTCCGCGGGAGCCATTCTATAAGGGGGTATAGAAATGGGGCGAGTACCCGGTTCCAGATCAATGCAAAAATCAATATCTCTATCCGGTGGCATACCAGGAAGATCTGCAAGGAACACATCAAGAAACTCACGGACTATCGAAACCGACTCAATTGAAGGTACTTGAGTAGTGTCATCCCTGAGATGTGCCAAGAAAGCTAGAAACCCTTTACTAACCATTCTCTTAGCACGAAGAAAGGAGATGATACGAACTGGAGTGGAAGTGTAGTCACCTTCCCACACTAACGGATCTGTCCCAGGCTTGGCTAACGTCACACTTTTAGCATTACAATCCAAGATTGCAAAATTTGGAGAAAGCCAAGTCATACCCAGAATTACATCGATGTCAACCATTTCTAGGATAACCAAGTCTACATAAGTATTGCTCCCCACAAAAGTCACTAGACCACACCTATATACCTTTTCAACCATCACAGACTCACCCACCGGAGTAGAAAAACGAATAGGCATGTCAAGCAATTCACAATGTAAATTAATACCAGTAGCAAATGAGGAAGATACACAAGAAAATGTGAATCCAGGATCAAACAATATAGAAGCCATGCAATCACAAACCAAAAGATTACGTGTGATGACAACATCAGATGTCTCCGCTTCAGACCGTCCGGGGAAAGCGTAACAATGGGCCCTATCGCCTGTCTGTCCGTTGCTCCTACCATGTTGTGCTGTAGTGGCTCCAGTTTGCCCATCACCCCGGCCGTTTTGGTGACCACCATTACCTCGACCACCACGCACTCTAGAATGACGGCCTCTTCCATGACCACCTCTACCTCTGACCATTGGAGGTCTCTAACTCTGTTTTGGACAATACCTCTTAATGTGTCCAGTCTCCCCACATCTGTAACACTCTCTGGATTCAAGCATCGGTCTCTGTGAGAATGACGAGGTCTGGGAATAACCTCAAACCTCAGAAAAATGTTGACCGGTCTGAGGTGGACCCCCAGCTACAGTCTGTAGTGAGGACTGAATTGGTCGGACTGAGTAACCTCCTGAACCCTATCCTCTAGAGTAAGAACCATTAAACTCACCTCCCTTTCGAAACCTTTTTGATGTAGATGTCATGGTGAAGTCATCTGGCTTCACTCCCTCCACCTCTATCACGAAGTCTACCACTTCCTAAAAGGATTTCGCTGTAGCCGCTAGCTGTAAGGCTGAAATCCGCAAGTCTGACCTCAACCCCTTCACAAAATGGCGAATTTTCTCTTGTGGACTGAAACAAAGTTGGGTGGCATCTCTGGATAGTGCACGAAACCTAGCCTCATAAGCAGTAACCGACATCCTGCCTTGCTCTAGGCTTAAAAACTCATCTCTCCTCCTATCCCTCAAAGTACGGGGTATTTACTTCTCCATAAACAAGCTAGAGAATGATGCCCAAGTCATAGGTGGTGCCTCTGTTGGTTGACACTCAACATGTGACCGCCACCACATTTTGGTGTTCCCTTGAAACTGATAGGTCACAAACTCAACACCAAATCGTTCTACTATACCCATCTTGTGTAGTAGCTCATGACAGTCAACCAGAAAATCGTAGGCATCCTCAGATTCAGCACCCTTCAAGACTGGAGGTTTCAATTTCAAGAACTTACTGAAAAGTTCATACTGATCACTCGTCATTATGGGCCCTGTGGTCAACCGAGGAAACGTGCCTATTTCCAATGAGGCATCCATGCGGGGAGCCTCTGCAGCGGCCTGTCGTACTTCCGGAACCTGAGGTGCTGGTGCAGAAAACACTGGAGGTGTCTGGCCTTGATCAGAAAACCCGCTAAGATAGGCAAGAACATGATTAATCATCTCTGGGGTAGGTTGGGGTGGTAATTCATCATTCTGCACTTGTTCATTCTCCCCTTCCTCACCCTCCCCTACAACTTCCTCAGTCGGTGGAGGAGTCACCGCCCTAGTACTAGTTGGTCTAGGTGCTTGTTCTCTTCCTCTAGAGGACGTCCTCCCACGACCTCTTCCACGGCCTCTTGCCACTACTCCTCTTTGAGTTACAGCCCCAGTGGCTGGCTCTGACGCTTCTTGTCTTGCCGGTGTCGTTGTTGGCGCGGTTGTTGCTCTAGTTCTAACCATCTGCGAAATAGAGTGAAGATGGTCAGATACCAATTTTTGTCACCTAGATACCAATTGGACCCAAGTAATAGCACGAAAGAAAGAAAGAAAGAATGGAATTTTCCTAAAGTCTTATAGCCTCTCAAAGAAGAAAAGTAAGCGTCCCCCTACCATTCCTTAAGACTCTACTAGACTCGTTCTTGTGTGATGAGACCAACGAACCTAATGCTCTGATACCAAGTTTGTCACGACCCAAAACCGAGCCGCGAGTGGCACCCACACTTATCCTACTATGTGAGCGAACCAACCAATCTAACCCCAACATTTCAAACATAATGAACAAAATACAATGCGGAAGACTTAAACTCATTAATGAAAATCAATTCAATAACTTCTAAAAACTCAACATCTATTATTCCCCAAAATCTGGAAGTCATTATCACAAGAACATCTATCCTCAAATTAATAAATCTAAGAGTATCTAAGAAGCTAAAATAAATAAAAAGCTAGTCCATGCCGGAAGTTCAAGGCATCAAGACATGAAAAGGAAGATCCAGTCCAAGCTAGAAGCATTAGCTCACCCTGAAATCCGGTGTAATGAAGACTGGCTAGAGTTGTGGTTGAGTTGAAGACGACGGTACGTTTGCTGCACTCCACAAATAATAAAGAAAGAAACATACAAGTAGGGGTCAGTACAAAACACAAGTACTGAGTAGATATCATCGGCCAACTCAAAATAGAAAACAGTATATATCCAATAATATCATAAATCAACTACAATACTCAAAATATAGCAACATCAAGTTCTGTAACCATAAATAAATAACGCCAAGTACCACACATGAGGGCTCAAGCCTCAATACCATACTCAATTGGGAAATAGGTTCATTAAATTGAGTATATTAACATCTTTCAAGATTCATTATCTTTATTCCTCTCGTGTCGGTACGTGACACTCTGCTCCATATACTATCCTGGTGTCGGAATGTGACTCCGATCCTCATATACTATCCTGGTGTCGGAACGTGACACCCGATCCATATACTATCCTGGTGCCGGAACGTGACACTCCGATCCTCATATACTATCTTGGTGTCGGAACGTGACACCCGAAGCACATACTATCCTGGTGTCGGAACGTGACACTACGATCCTCATATACTATCCTGTTGTCAGAACGTGACACTCCGATCCTCATATACTATCCTGGTGTCGGAACGTGACACTCCAATCCTCATATACTATCCTGGTGCCGGAACGTGACACCCGATCCTCATGTACTATCCTGGTGTCGGAACGAGACACTCGATTCTCATATACTATCCTGGTGTCGGAACGTGACACTCCGATCCTCATATACTATCCTGGTGCCGGAACGTGACACCCGATCCTCTATTACTATCCTGGTGTCGGAACGTGACACCCGATCCCCTAATCTCACTAATTTTGTTCATCAAGCCTTCTTTTATACCAAGGCATCATCATTAACAAAGTAGATTAGGTTTTTTCAAGATTTAGGATTCAATAGCTTCATCATGCTTTTTTTATCACGATTATATAATCACATTCATGCAAGCATACAATTAAGCATATAGAAGGGTTTACAATACTACCAACACATATCATTTGCTATTAAGAGTTTACTACGAATAGCATAAACCATAACCTACCTCCACCAAAGAATTCATGATCAAGCAAGCAAATCCTCAAAATCTTTGCTATCCTCTTTGTTTCCCTCTTCTCTCGATCGTTCTCCCTCTCTTGTTCTTGCTATTTTTCTTATTCAAACCCTCTTTCTTTTACCCTAATTAGCATATAATTAAGTATAAAATATGATGAATTCACCCATTAATTAATTCAAGGTTATCTCTTTTAACCCCCAAGAAATTGACTTATTAATATTAACCCACTAAATTTATAATTATAGCAGGAATAGTCCAAAACTCCCCTTAAAATATGTAACAGAAATTCGACCCAGTCAGGGTTACGCAGCCTGTGCCGGCCCGTCGTGCCTGCGACGGTCCGTCCTGCTGCTTCTGTCACAGAGTTCAGAGACTAAATTTCACTAAGGGTCTGTGACGGCCCGTCACGCCTGTGACGGTCCGTCATGCCATTTCGTCACGAAGTTCAGAGAGTCGATTTCTGTACCCAAATTTCAGAATTCTAAGTGTTTTGGAACGAGACACCCTCGACGGTCCGTCGTGTCCATGACGGTCCGTCGTGGGATCCGTCGTCTCAGCCAGTTTTTCCAGAAATAAAATCTGCTGCTCAAAACGACTAAACAGGTCGTTACACATTTCATAAAGACCAATCATATCAAAATGCACAACACGACTTCAAAACAAGCAAAATTGCAAATTCAAGTCAAAATGCACATTCACTATTCACTATAATTCACTGAATGACATCAAGAATGCACCTTTCGCAAAACATTACTAAAAATAAAAGAAACTTAAACTTTTGTCATTATTTTAATTATTAGTAAGAACTAATAACCTTAGTTATCAAATATATGAAGGTAACAGGACTCCATGTCAGCCTCGGCCTCCTATGTTGCACCCTCAACTAGGTAATTTTTTTATAACACCTTTACGGAAGCTACTTCTTTATTACTCAATTTCTTTAATTGTCTATCAATGATTTGAACTGGAACTTACTCATAAGAGAGTAAATCGTTCACAGCTAGACGTTCAGTAGGAAGATCATACTCGGGATCGCCGATACACTTCTTCAGCATTGAAATATGTAAAACCAGATGAACCGAAGCGAATTCACTCAGAAGCTTCAATTCATAGGAAACTTTTCCCACACTTTGCAAGTTTTAATAGGTACCCACATAACGAGGACTCAATTTCCCTTTCTTGCAAAATCTAACCACCGCTTTCATAGGCAAAAATTTCAAATACACCCTATCTCCATCTTCAAATTCTAAGTCCCTTCTCCTATGATTGACATAAGACTTTTGCCGACTATATGCCATTTGCAAGAGATTCCTTATAAAATGGACTTCCTGCAAAGACTTATAAATCAAATTGGGACCAAGAAGTGAAGAATCCCCATCTTCAAACAATACAATGTTTCATAAGGATCCATAAATATAGAAGAATGAAAACTAATTATAAGAAATTCCACCAAAGGCAAATGCTTGTCCATATTTACCTTGAAATTAATTATACAATACCTAAACATATCTTCAAGGGTTTGAATAGTTCGCTTTGCTTGACCATCCGTGTATGGATGAAAAGCGGTACTTAAACTTACCTTAGAAGCCAACCCTTTATGGAATGACCTCCTAAACAAAGATGTGAAATATGCACCCCAATCCGACACGATGTATAACGGAATACCATGGAGACACACAATCTTAGCTTTGAAGATCCTTGCATAATCTTTTGCTGAATAAGTAGACTTGACGAGAATACAGTTAGTGGACTTGGTCAACTTATCCACAATCACCCATATAGATTCATATTACCTTTGAGTCCAAGGTAAACCTACTGCATAATCCATATTTATGTCTTCCCACTTCCAAGTAGGAACTTTGATTT
The DNA here is from genome assembly GCA_027705065.1 of Solanum peruvianum. Lineage (NCBI taxonomy): Eukaryota > Viridiplantae > Streptophyta > Magnoliopsida > Solanales > Solanaceae > Solanum > Solanum peruvianum. The sequence goes on along the minus strand of JAKWJD010001764.1, from coordinate 27,902,663 downwards.
GTTATCAAGACACTCGACTATTGATTCTCGGCTTTCACTTGTTGGCAATATGGACACTAATCAACAAACTCCGCTATGTGCTTTTTCAACCTTCCCACTAAATTACTTCCATAAAGTCATGGTATAATTTTGTTAAAACCGGATAAATGGAGTAACAGGACTCATGGGATTCCTCAAGGATCTTGTTTCTCAACCCATCTATATTAGGAACGCCAACCTTCCTTGATAACTCAAGACACCATCTCCCTCTTAAGGAGAATAACTCATTAAGCTTACCGAGAAACAATTCCTTCAACTTCATCAAGTTTTGATCTAGGTGTTTTTTGGACATCACTTCAACTACCAAGGATGACTCGTTTTTATGATGGACCATAAAACCACCATTCGGACAATCTTCCAAACTCACAGCCAATGTAGAAAACCTATGAACATCACTCACAAGGACTTTCTAGGCTTCCTCTATGTGAGACAGACTACCCATGGTCATATGACTTAGAGCATCCGCAACGACATTGTTCTTGTAGAGGTGATAGAGAAAACATATGTCGTAATCTTTCAACAATATCGGTATATTAGAGAATCTTCTAATCGGTATACGCATATTGGAGAGTCTTCTGATCGGTATACGCATATTGGAGAATCTTTTGATCGGTGTACACATCAACATGGACTCCATATAAATAATGCCTCCATATATTAAAAGAAAAAACCATGGCCACTAACTCAAGATCATGTGTTGGATAGTTTCTCTCATGCACCTTAAATGTCCTATAAGCATAGTCTTTTACCTTCCTGTGTTGAATAAGCACACACCCTAAACCCACTCATGATGCGTCAAAATAAACAAACTAAACCCTTTGTACCCTCCTTTAAAGTCAACACCGGAGCGGAAGTAAGCCTATCTTTCAATATTTGGAAGCTACTCTCAAATGCATCTGACCACTTAAATTTCTTACTTTTTTGGATCAAAGTAGTTAAGGGAGATAAAATGTTCTCAAAACCATCCACAAACCTCCTATAGTAACTTGCTAGACCTAAGAAACTCCTAATGTCGTTTGACGTCAATGGTCTAGGCCAATTTTTCACCGCCTCGTTTTTTCTTGGATCAATCTTAAATCCCTCCATAGAGATGATATGACCAAGAAATGCCACCGACCTTAACCACGACTCACAATTGCTATACATAGAAAATAATAGGTTCTCCTTAAGCACTTTCGACACCACCCTCAAATAATTCATTTCATCACCTCATTTTTAGAATACACCAAGATATTGCCAATGAAGACAATGAAAAATGAATATAGGTTACTTTGGAACACCCTATTCAGTGGATCCATAAATGTTGCTAGGGCATTCTTAGACCAAAGGACACTACTAAAAATTCATACTAACCAAATCTACTACGAAATAACTTCTTTGGTATATACTCCCCTCTCACCCAATGTTGGTGAGTCCCTTATCTCAAGTCAATCTTTGAAAATAAGCTTTCCCCTTGGAGTTGATCAAAAAAGTCGTCAATCCAAAGTAGTGGATACTTTCTCTTAATAGTGACTTTATTGAGTTGGAGGTAATAAATGCACATCCTAAGGGACCCATCCTTCCTTTTCAAAATTAATACCGGAGAACGCCATGAAGAAATACTAGGTCTAGTAAACCCCTTGTCTAGTAAATCTTTGATTTGAGACTTCAATTTTTTCAATTCAGCCGGATCCATCCAATAAGGTGGAATATAAATGGGATTTTTATCTTGTAACAAGTTGATACCAGTATCAATTTTCCGTTGGGGAGGAAAACCAGGAAGATCATTAGGAAAGACCTCTGAAAATTCCCTCACTATAGGGACCGACTCAATGGGAAGAATTTCGAAGGGTAGATCTCTTACTCTTACTATATGGCATAAATACATTTTAGACGTCATTTTGCATGATTTCAAACAAGAGATGATATGAACTCTAGAAATAGAATTTCCCCCTTCCACTATAAAATGGGTCATTTGGAATCTATAGTGGCAAATCAAGCATGCAACCAATCCATACAAAAATAGACATAGAAATCAAGCATATAAAGTTCAACTAGTTCAACATAAGAAACTCTATTGGGCAACATTATCTGACGTTATGTATACACCCCTTTTTATAATAAGTGACTCACCCATCAGGTTAGACACTATAAAAGGTTCATGCAGAATATCGGGCAAATTATAAAGCTTTTTAGCTACTAGAGGTGTAAAAAGTTAGAAGGTAGCAACTGGGTCTAGTAAGGCATATACATCAATAGAGAAGACTAACAACATACCGGTCACCATGTCGGGAGAGGTCTCTTACTCACCCCTACAGTTGAGAGCATAGAAAGGTTGTTCTTTGGAGCCTTATTTGAACCACATGGTTGAACTTTACCACTACCCTTGTCTTGACCCCTCAAAATTAGTGCAATCCCTAACCTTGTGCTTAGTTTAGCACAACCAAAACAATTAGCCATTCCCTTAAGACAATCCTTGTAGGTCTTCTTGCAACACTTTCCACAAATTGGCTTTTTGGTTAGTGAAACCTAGTACCCTTTCCCTTCTTAGGCATAGGTTATACACCCTATAATCCATAGCCTTAGAAACTTAGAATGAACATGATTAGAAACCTACTTCTTAAACCTAGGCTTGTCTTGTATCTCAAGCCTTCCCTTTGGAAAACATCTATCAAATGATCTTGCCTTCTTGGCCTCCTTACTCTTCCTCTTATCCCTTGCCTCTTTTACATTTTTGGCATGAACCATGAGACGAGTAATGTTCATGTTTTGATGTAGCATAGACAAATGACACTCCTCTTGCAAATCATCCGACACCCCCGTCACAAAATGACTCATTTCATCTCTATGATCCAAAACAAAAGAAGAAGCATATTTTGACAATTTAGTGAATTTCAAGGAGTATTCAATAACACTCATACCTCCTTGGCGAAGGTTGATGAACTCCACTTCTTTATCTTCCTTCTTCTCCCTAGGAAAGAACCGATCACGAAAAGTCTTCTTTAACATTTCCTAAGTCACGGGTCCACCCATTAATGGCCTAATGTCCCTACATTTGACGTATCATGCTTGAGCCACCTCCTTCAGTTTATAGGTTGCTCACTCGGCCTTCTCACTAGTAGAAAATCCCATGGCAGAAAGGATCTTGTAGATTTCATTGATTAACAATTTGGGGTCTTTTTGAAGGCCAACTAGTACAATGTTTAGGTAAAGTCTCCTACCCCCACCTAGACTAAGCTAAGCCCCTTAGTCATCATAATTAGAGTACAATCCTTTAGTACATTTTACCTATAGTGAACATCTTTCCGTAACCGACATAGACCACATGAGCAAACATGGAATCCAGTGTAATGGAATCCTACACCAAAAGAAGGCGACTTCTTGCCAAGGTAGTACAGAACCATGAATATAGAAACTACGTGGATCCACTAGCTAGTATTCCTATGGGAGTAACATAGTTCAAGGAATAGAGGATATATTTGGGACCCTCATTATGTTAAATGCATTGTAGTCTCCAATCTAAATAGTACATTAGTAATCCTACCTTTTATAAGTGGGGAGGGACACTGCTTACTCTAGTTCACTCGGTTCTAAGCTAGAGCCCCTTTTTGAAATGTCTTTAGTGTCTTTATTAATCATTATAACTTATTGTAGGTCATAGGGTCTAACCCTTGTATAACATCATCATTATCATAGTTCAATAAGAATTGCATGAGTATTGTCATTTCATTACAATTCATACAAGTGAGCCCAGCAGAATACCACTCTCATATTAAGATAAGACACATTGGTAAATCATTCACCATCCTTATAACACTTACATCTTAATTGAAAACCTCACAATCATTATTCAAGACATTTCAAGTAAACATCATACAATCCTATCAATCCTAATAAAAGGAAAACTCCAATACAATATTATGACTTAATGACAATTAACAATAATTTGAAGTGAAGGATAGGGATCACAAGACTTACCAAGTCTCCTACATAGTTCATCAGCAAGGTCTTACTACAAACCCTCAATTCAACCCAATTGGAGTATACATCATCACAAGTCAATAACCAACATGACAACATTTTGATACTAGATTAACGCTTAAGTTAAGATACCTAGATCGCCTTATCAAGAACTACCATGAAATACTAAAAGTTACCCTAATTCATTCAGGATTAGTGTAATAACATCATCTAGTAGTAAATCAACAAATAACCAAGTCAATTTAACCAATACAATCTAATTCATATCAACATCAACACCAAGGGTTAAGGTGAATAGATCATGTTCTAAAAACTAGACCAAACCATTAAGATATATCATATTTAGGTTAAAATATATGTTATATATTCATAATATTCGAATTAAATAAAAACAAATACATTCATAATATCAATTTTCGTATTGGATGAAAACCCACTTAAAAACTTAACTTTGGAAATCAATTTGATGGAACCCTTTGAGGAAACATGTCTCAAAGGTAAATTAGATCTCATACCTCATTAATTGATAATGATTGATGGAGGAGATTAATTCTTTGAAGCCCTGAAATCCTCCCCTAGCTTGGTCTTCAATGAAGTCTTCACAAGAGAGAGAAAAAAGAGAGAAGGAAGAGAATTAGGGTTTATGAGTTATGAGCTTTGAGCTTAGGTTAGTCTAATTTAGTTTAGGGTCTTTATATAGGTCATTAATTATCTTAATGATACCTCCCTTAACGCCTAACTAAGAACATAACACCTTGATTAATTAATTAGAATTATTAAAAATTTTCAAAAATTACAAGCCTCATCGACGAGACCACGATCGACGGATCGTTGGTCCATCGACGTCCAATCCCTCCCTTTGTGCTTCACTTCCGTAGTCTTGGTAAAAGACTATGCAAATGGATCATCCAATGATTTGGCTAAGTGTTTGTCGACAGATGGAATCGGTGCTCCGTCGATTGAAACACTCTCTCTTGTTTGCTTCCACAGGTGAAGACAGCCTAGGCAGTGTTGACCGCAAAATGCAAAGGTCCTCCTCAAAGGCCCTAGGATGGTCCTTGGAGAGTCATACCCGGATGTTTCAATCATCTATCAACTTAAACACATATTAGACACCCTTCCACCAATTTTCATGAATTTTCCTCTCCTAAAAGCTAGTCAATTAAGTTAAGGCACGCTAGTACCTTCTTGACCTAGTTTCCGAATGTTATGGACGTTCTTGGACGTACTACAAGAATTTCGATTATCAAGCACAAATAATTTCTTCATCAATAAATCATATTTCCTCACTTAAATTCTTGTGTGATGAAAAATTATTAGTCACTCATTCGTCGCTAAGTGTGTGTCTCTAAAAGTATATGAAGACAATTTAGTGTTTTTGTCACTGATAATGTTATATTAACTAGAAAAACAAAAATTGCCCCCAAATTCTTAACCATTTGTGAAAAATATATTTGTCGCAAAAAACATATTTTTTGTAGATAATAGTATGATGTGTCACTAAAAAGGTTTCTAATACCGACAAAATTATATCGTCACTAATTAATTACTTTAATCAGTGACAAAATCAAGTGTTTCTACAGTTATAAGTATTTCGTAGTTGAACAAAATCTACTTTCGACACTAATGATTATATTTTATATACAAAAAATTATTTTCTTCTTAAATGTAGATATGATAAAATTTATCATTATAAAAATCATTATATACCTCCCAACCGTAAGGTTGGAAGTGAAGAGTGCTTACCATTAGAACAAGTTTCTCTTGTTGTTCATTTTGGTTTTATATTATACTTCATTCACTTCCTTCAAATTTAAATGTTGTAAAAACAATGTATTATATGATTAGTTATACTTACACATGAATGCATGAAATTTACCACCCACAATTCATTCAAATGTAGATTACATTTTAATTGAACTATTTATTTTATAAAAAAATCATTAAATATATTCAATTTGATTTTGTCAATTTTTATTTATTTTTATGAATTTTAAAAATTATTTTGTTCCATAATAATTTTATTTCGAATAAAATTTTTGATATATTAAAAGCATGAATAATTAGTTCAGGTTGAACAGCGATACCATTAACTATAGTAATTCATCATAATATATTTGAAATCCTCGTTAGATCATTTATTTTATTTTTGCTTTCAGTGTTTAGTAAGTTTTAATTTGTATTTATGAACAATTTTACCAAAAAAAATGTATTTAGCTATGAATTTTTCGTACCGAATAGTTTAATTATTCACTTCAAATCTTAATGTTGTCACTAAATTATAAATTGATTAAAGATAGTAAGTTATTTGTCAACAATTATTTATATAATTAATGAAAAAATGAATATCATAATTAAATATAAATTTTCATAGATAAATTTATAAAATTTAACTATGAACTCTAATTTATCGATATTGTAACAATATATTTTTTTAGATGAAATATTTTTGTTTCCGAAATTTTATAAGTTATATAAGACGAAAAATATTTTGTCTTAATAAGATTCATCATTATTGATGAAATAATGTGTCACTAATAACTTTAAATTCGTGACTAACACCACTTAACAAATGACGCTAATTGATTTATTTTGTGGAAAACTCTAGTGGACAGAAGATTGCTACGGATCTTTATGTTTCATCACTAACAGTATGTGTCTCATATATTTAATCAAGAAAAGTATATTTTGTTACTAAAGAAAAATTTGATGTCGTAACTTTTCATGAATTACATACACTCTCAATGACGAAATAATGTGTCACCAATATATTTAAATTCGTGACTAACACCACTTAACAAAATGGGGCCAAAAGTTTTTTGCTGGGAAACATTAGTGGACAAAACATTGCTTTGAATTCTTATGATTAGTCACTAAAAGTATGTGTCTGATACATTTAAGCACAAAAAGTAAATTTTGTCACTAAAAGCGAATAATTAATGACAAATTTGATATCGTAGTTAATAATTTTGTAGCTATATATCATATTTGGTACAGTGACGTTTTGGTTTAAAGAGTTTATAAATATCTTATAATCACTATAATGGACCTTAAAATAGTGTCTAGACCTTAGGATACTTATGTTAGGATCTAGAACACGTCTTTGATTTTTGAAGTGTTACAGGTTTTTTGCCTTATTTGTTTTTATCTCTTAATATTTAAGTATTTTCTATGAGGAAAAGTTCATACGACTTTTTATTATAACAGTTGAAGTTTGTATTTTCAAATCCGAGAATAGACCCTAGACATAACTTGTGTCGTCGGCCTCTTTGAGGACTAAGACTAGCCTCTTAGTTTACATCATTACATTCATAGTCAAATTTAGCAGATAATTTAAAACTTTTCATTACATCTAATTGGAGGTTTAAGTAGACCTCTACTTCCACATAATACATAAAAATACTGAGTGTACATTGACCCTTCGTATATATATATATTATATATATATTATATATATATAAAGATAGTTATAATAGCTATATCATTTCATAACCGTCTAATAAGAGTGACATAACTAGGGCATAACCCATGCATCCAAGTAATAATGCCTCACATGGGCTATACAATGTTTCATACTAAAGGAAAAGGAAAGAATATACTAGTCTTAAACACAAAATAACTCCATTAGCTAAATAGTGGCATCTTCCTCGAAAAGTGAGAACCTACCCTACTAGGATGAATACGAGATCCAAGCCTTCTTCAAATCATCTTCTATGCTCTTCAACGACCAGAACCTAAAATGTGGGAAAAAGGAAGAAGTGGGGTTAGTATACCACTTTTAATAAGTATGAGACCATATGCACACATACTTTGAAATCATGCTAAGAAAAGGGACATGTCATAAAGGTATGCAATTTAGTTTGAGAACACTTATGCATATTCAACAAGGCCATGTCAGATTAATTAGGCATATTAATTTAGTCATAGGCATGTACATCACAAGACAAACAACATCAAACTAGTCAAGCCAACATGCATATAATGTAATTAGACATGTAATCAAAGTAACTCTACCACAAAGTTATAACCATAACTTGCATGAATAAGAGTTTATTTTAACCTAACCAAAGGAAGACAATTATCCATCGTCCCTATCAAATCAACAAGTGCAATAACAAAGTAGAGCCCCATAACTTTACTCAATCAAGTAACCCAACAAGAATCATGTTTAACTTTCTACTTCACATATCATAACATTTAAGGGTACATAACATCATTCTTTAACAACATAGACCATCAGATATTCATAAATGACACAAATAAACATATAGTATCAACAATGTGCAAGTTCATCATGTACATGTCATATAGTTTTATAAGCATTTTAATACATAAGAATGTCCTTCTAAGACTATGTTCAAGGCAAACTAGTGCAATGTTTAGGTGCAGTTCCATACCCCTAACGAGACTAAGCTAAACCCCGTAGGTTACATTCGTTAGAGTCAAATTCTTTAGTTCATTTTACCTTCTGGGAAAATCTTTCCCTAACAAAAATTGACCACATGAGCTAATGTGGAATCCGGTGGCATGTAACCCTACATCGAATGAAGATGGACTACTTGCCAAGGTAGTACCAAAACATGAACATAACAACTAAGTGGATCCACTAGGTAGTATTCCTATGGGGGCAACCTAGTACATGAACTAGGGGATAAAGTTGGGACTCTCTTTATGCTACATGCATTGTAGTCTCCAATCTCAAGAGTACATTAGTGATCCTACATTCCCTATGTTATAAGGGACACCCCTCACTCTAGTTAACTCGGTGCTAAGCTAGAGTCCGTTTTTGAAATGTATTTAAAGTCTTTATTAATGATCATTCCTTATTGTAGGTTATAAGGTCTAATCCTTGTATAAAATAATCATAGTCATAGCTCAATAAGAATTTCATGTTTATTTATCCTATTATTACGATTTATATAGGAGAGGTTTGCACATTAATATTTTCACAACATGATAAGACACATTGGTAAATCATTCAAACATTTAAATTTAAATTCAATATCATACAATCCTATTACCCCTAATACAAAGCATACTCCAATACAACATCATGACTTAATCACAATTAACCATAATTTGAAGTAAAGGATATGTGTTATAAGACTTACAAAGTCTCCTTGATAATCTATCATCAAGGTCTTACCATCAACCCTCAATTCAACCCAATTTGGGTATACATAATCATAGGTCAATTACCAATATGATAAGAAGGCTAGAAAAATCACTAAATCACAATTCAATACTGGATGAAAGCTTAAGACAATATGCTTAAATCAATTCACAATATACTTTATAAGCTAGAGATCATATTCTCAAGAACTAGCATGAAACACTACAATTCACCTTTAATTAGTTCATTTTTAGTGTAACAACATTATATAGTAGTAATTCAATCAATAACCAAGTCAATTGAACCAATACAACCTAATTCATATCAAGATCAAATCCTAAGGTTAACGGGAATGGGTCAAATTGTACAAACTAGACCATATAATCATGATATATTATAATTATGTTACAATAAATGTTAATGTGTACATAATATAAAAAATAAATCATAAACAAATCAATACATAACATCATCTTTGAATTGGATGAAAACCAACTTGAAAACATAAATTTGGACATCAATTTGATGGAACACTTTTCGGAAAGAGGTATCAAAGGTGAATTTGATCGCATACCTCACTATTTGATGAATATTTATGGAGGAAACTGAAACTTTGATTCCCTTAATCCCTCTCTTATATTTTTTTCAGTGGTGTTCTTCACTAGAGAGAGAAAGAAGAGAGAAGGAAGAGAGTTTTGTTTCGTGAGTTGAGATTAGTCTAATGGGTTTGGTGTCTTTATATGGGGGTTATTTGAATTAATAAGGCTTCCCTAGTCCCATAAATAACTACAAAAACCCATAGTTAATTAATTAGAACTAATTAAAATGCACAAAAATTACAGACCTCATCGACGAGACCGCGATCGACGGGTCAATGGTCCATCGACGGCCAGTCCCTCCTTCCGTGTTGCACATACTTAGGTAAGTTCAGAGAGTTATAAAAACAACTTCCCCCAAAATTTTCTATGTCTTCATAGACGGAGGCATCAAGGACCTATCGATTCACCAACGGCCCCTCTTTGGCATCCGTTGGTGACACTGTCTTTTGATAGCTTTTGCCCTATCCTGAAAGGGTCCTTCTCAAGGGCACTTCGTTTGTCCTTAGGGAGTCGTACCCGGATGTTTTTACCATGAATAACCTTAAACACATGTTAGACACCCTAGTAATTTTACGACTTCTAAAAGATAGTCAAATATACTAGGGAACTCTAGTAGCTCTTTAAACTAGCTTTCGGACGTCATGGACGTTCTTGGAATTTTTTTATTCTAGTCTTACTAAACCACTTATATTCATTAAAATGGACCTTAAAACAGTGTCTAAACCTTAGAACACTTATGTTAGTCTCTAGATCATTTTTTGTAGTAAAAAATTATTTATTTTTGTTAACAATTTCTCTTTTGATGTAGATATATGTTTCTGAATATCTATTTTTCAAAATTATTTAAATTTTCAAGAGTCAAAAAAATTTCACGATTTTTTTTATGCTCAATACAAAAGATTAAGATTATTTATTAACGATATTTTCATGACCCGCAAGTACCCCCAAGCATTTAGGGTTACCCTTTGGTCGAACAATTGAGTAATTGACCGTTTGGGGGTGTTATACTAGTCTACTAGCTATCATTGATTGCATAAGACATGAAAAGTAGTGTGAAATGAAATATTTTTACAACTATTATACTAAAAAGAAAATATGTTTCATAAATACTAGAGACATGACTTAAATATCTTATGAACACAACCCTTTACATTGAATGGAAATACATAATATGTCTTAATAATAGAAACTAAGAAATAGTTGTATGCCCTCGAATATATGAGTACATACATAGTCTTTAGAGAGGTTATTCCCAAGATTCCCTTCTAGTCTTCAACTCACCTCAAAGCTATACTTATAGAGTATATAAAAGAGTAGGTTTAGTACAAAACAATGTACCAAGTATGGTATATACAAAAACATGCAAAAGGAGACGCTTTAGTATAAATAGAACTTTCAAGCCAAATAAGTAAATCCTACATGAATATAGAAGTTAAATAGCATATGGTTCATCATTTAGCAAATAATAAAGGACTTCCATAATTTTAGCATAAAGGACCATTTTACAGTAAATTTCCAAAAACAATACAATGGACCAAACTCCTACAATGAACTCGTTAAGACCACAAAACACAGTGAACTCATATCCTTTGAGGTTATCTAAACTAGGTTATACTAAAATTCACTAAGGTAAGACATCAAGGAACCTCTCATACATAACCTTCAATACACACCTAAGTGATCCTTAAAACTACTAACCATAAGCTTACCTCGCACGGGAAACAAGTCAACACTCTAGCATAGATATAAGAAGAAGATTCATAATTTAAGGACTTCATGTAAGTGCCCTACTCTAATAGGACAAGTAAATTACACTAAGTGCAATGCGAGAGGAGCATTCGATACTACTACTCCCACTTAGTGCTCCTTTAGGATTCCCTTGGATCAAACACATTACATAATAATTCATAACTTCATTATAAAAATCTTAAATTTATCATGCTTCCTTAACATTAGACCTTACTTCATCAAACATCATTCGCAACACATAATATCTCATTCATACACTTCATATAAAACACATCAAGAATCCCCTTTCGAAATGTCTACTTAGTGCAATGGATAAATAGCGTCTCATACCACAACCTAAACTAAGTAGTACACTTTTAGGAGAGTTAGTTCATCAGATAATAACACATTCATACATTAAAACCAAAGGTACACCAAGACTCCCCTTTCTGAATTTCTATTTAGTACAATGGATAAATAGCTTCTCATACCTCCACCTACCCTAATTAGTACATTCTTGGGGGATAGCTTTAACCAACATATACCTTGAGATCTAGATTTCTACTAAGTAAATCATTCTCTTCTAACGAGGAGGACTGATCTAAAGAGGTATATTGGTATACAACATCTCAACTAACGATGTATAATGAACCTTTTTTCATATCCTCTCAGTGCTAAGCATAACTCCCCCACGGAGTCTTAAACATTCATTACTATAGGTTAAGGGATATCTAATTAGCACCACATCTCAACTCACGAAAAGTAGTTATCCCTATGGGTTACATTGGAATACAACATCTCAAATCATGAATGATATTCAACCTGCAACCTATCATAGAAATCTCTAGGGAATCGTGAAATTGCTACGAAAAAACTTCATCTCAATGCACAAAGGCTGTGCACCCGAAAACTCCCCTGTTCATCAACATTCTTAAAATTTATTCATTCATTCATTTAAAGTGTTAGTGTATGTACATGAGCACACCTTTCACATAATTGCCACTTTCATAACATTGACTTCCAAAGATGATTACGTCTTCATTTATCATATTACAAAATTTAAAATGCTTCACAAATACATATAGTTCACCAGACATAAGATTTAGCTTACTCTACATAACAAGCTTCATAAAGCACAACAACAAGATCAACATCATTTTCATCAAACATCACAACATATGTATTCATGGACTTATCCACAATACACATGTAAATTAACCTTCATATACTTCAAGTAAACACCGCCACTAAAGGTGAATCATACCACTCAAGAGCAGTTCATAGTAAGAGCTAAACAGTTTAACCAACTTAACATTCATCCAAGCTTCCAACACCTATTAATAATATATTTAACAATTCATCATAATATATCCCTTAGTGAAGTAGCTAAACTACATTTTAACAATCAAGATACCATAACCCTAACATTTGCGAATCATGATCATTAAACACATTTTATAACCCAAAAGTTGATAAAAAGCAAAAACATGTTTTCATTGGGTTTTTGATATTAAAGTCATGATTTAATACTAAGGAAAATTAATTTTAATAACTAAAATGTTTTCATACAGACACCATACTTAGAATCAAGGAATAAAAAAGTTTTGAAGTTTAGAATCCTCTTTGAAATCATTTAGAAGTGTCTCGTTGAATGAAAGGGAGTTCAAGGATGAATATCATAACTCAATGAAAAGGAAACCCATTAATTACTTATAAAGAATTTTCCAACACCAACCGCTTCTAGTTCCTTGAGCTCAAGCTTCTATTGGGTTTTGAGAGTCTTTCTTGAGAAAGGGTTTTGGGTTTTTCAAAAATAAGTGTAAAATTAGTTCTTAATGTTTTAATGCTCTTAATATACCTGAATAACCCTAAGCTAATAGTCCTAGGTTCATAAAATTTTCCTGGTGAATTTACTAAACACCCTAAGCAAAGGCAGACATTAATAGCTTTTTGCAGGCAAACCTACGCCACTTTACCAATGGGCCATTTACCAGTCGACGCCCCTTAGGTGGGGTCATTGATTGGGGATTACACTCCATTTTATTTAGGCTTTTATTGCCCTGCAGTGAAAATCGTTTTCCTAAGGTTGACGGGCAATAGTATGACCAACGGTCCGTCCCTTGTGGGCGCCATTGGTCACTGCTTGGTAACATCTTACCAAAGTGATGGGGTATTCTTCTAAGATACCTCGTGTTTCCTAGATGGATTTGTACCAGAACATTAAACCCCGATGCATATTTGTATAGGTCTTAGGAACATCCCACATCATTTTCAATCAAAATGAACATGTAAAACTCGCTAAAACACATGAGGACACACAAGCACATTCTAAGGCACACCTTATGAATATCACGGATGTTCTAAAAAATTTGTCCTCCTAGACATTAAAAGCTTTACACACTGTGTAACAACCCTAAAATATTGATATACTAAGTAATGCTTAATGTGTCAAGAATGCCTATGATTAGACTAGGGTTCACACCGATTGATGCACGTAGAACTAGATCTCAGAACCCTTGCTACAGACAAGCAACCTAACTTGGGAGTTAGTTGAACTTGGAAAGGTTGGGTACAACCTTGTAGGGCTCTCGAATACGAAGATTTACTCGAAGGAGTCTTTACCGGACTAAAAAAGACGAAATCTTAGGTTTAGAGGGTCTAGGGGTAAGATGATTTTTTTACAGCCTAAGGGTTGTATCGTTATTACCGTAAATATATAATTAATTATTTAATCAATAAGGTTGAGGGGCAATTTGGGGAGAGAGAGCCGAAATTGAGCTCTTGAAGTGAAGTCTTGCTTCACCCGGTTCGAACCTAGGTGGAAGCAATGAATTAATGTGATTTTTATTTTTAAGCTATTCAATTAACATAATTAATTAATAATTATTATTCATTACATGAGTTAAAATAAAATAAAAATCAGATTTCTAATAATTAACTAAACCTTATTACACTATGTCTTAAACTAGACTCCTAAGCCTAATATAACTCCTACTATCTCACGTCTATCTCTCAACTCTCATGCTCAATCTCCCTTATTATTTCACATGAAATTTCTCTTCCTAAATAAGATAAAAAAGCAGAAAATAAAACAAGTTCTTCATACTTGAAGAACTCACACGAAATCAAAAGAAAACAAACATTAATCGCACACTAGGCTAAAGGACATTCTAGTGGAGTTGATATTGAGGAGGTTTAGATGTGTTTTTGGGTGAAATTTTTTTGTGGAAATTCAAGAGTTTAACGTCAAAAAGGTATGGGTTTTCTTCTATCTTGGTCCCTTTCCCAAGAGACCCCTTAACGTTTAGGTTATTCATTCGAAAACTTGGATTGTTTCTCTTTTGCTTGCCCCTGTGACTAGATCCCAATGAATCGTAGGTTGGGTATGATTGCTGGAAAATTTAGGTGTATGTTATGATTTCTTTATGAACATGATTTTTTTGTATACTTGAAATAATAGGAAAGAAAACCATGTATTTTAAAGTTTGAGCAAGTGTGTATATGGGCAAAAAGCTTACAGTGAATGTACAGTGAATGAGGTCTCAACATAAGACTTCAAGTTTGATATTGTTTTGATTGTCATTTTACGTGTATAAACATATGTATATCATAATGTTCATTAAAATGGAAGTGGGCTGATTTGAGTGTCAATATGTTGTTTAAACGAATCTATGAAATACACCGAAAAAAGTGTTAAATAATCCATGAATCTTCCTAAATTTTCAAGTGGAAAATATGATGAAAATAAGAAAGAAAATGATTAATTTTCTAGTAAATATTATGAGGTTAGTTTAGGCTAATGTTCATTGATTAACTTCGCAATAAAAGGAAAGAGGTTGGGGGGATTCGAAATGGGGTCTATTGGTTGAGAAAGGAGAGAGCAACAATTTAAATTAACAAAATTGGAGGCATGGGAATCGAACCCACGACCTCCACGAAGTGAATGAAGGGAAATAAAATTAAAAGAAAGGAAGTGTGAGGCGTGGGAATAGAACCCACGACCTTAAGGATTGAAGGGAGAATGGGCGAATTAAATAGGAAATAAAGTGAGGTTGTGGGGGCTCGATCCCACAACCTCACTGGAAACTGATACGCTCCAACATACTTCTTAAATAACAAGTAAAGCGGTCGTGTCAAGGAAATAACCAAACTAGTGAGGTGCTACCAATTCCGGTATTGCAACTAGTGTCCTCACTTTAAAACAAATCCTCATTTTTCACACAATGATTTCAGTTTGAGTATAAGTATTACTTTTCAACCACTCGCTCTCAGAAGAAATTCACACTCATTCATACCTATTGCCATAAGCTTGCCCTTGTTTTCAATGCCTTAAGTTCGCTATACAACCCTTATGATCACGATAGGACTTTCTTAGCTTGTAACATAGGCTCAGGGTCATGTAGGGTATATTTACGTATACATTAGTGACTTTTTGCCCTCCTTGACATATCGGCTAAACATACTATTTTCTATCATTTCATCTCGCCCAGTTTCTCATATTCTTTCACCTTGCTATTTTCTCATCTTTCTTCATTTGTGTAAGTGACTCTCTTCTTTTCTTGATTGTATTTCTTGTATATTTTTCTTTTTCTTTACTTTTTTTTCAACTAATTCTTGAGTCACTTTACTTTTGTTCTTTCTCTCTCTTTGTTCTTTCAACGCAACTTTCCATAGCATTCCTTCTAATATCCACCCTCAACTCATGGCTTTACCAGGAGTCAAGGCACACAAAACCCAAAGTTGGGTGAGGGCCATAACGAAGGTTGTTTACTGAATTAGCCACCCTCAACTTATGCTTTTGGCATAAGCTGAGGTGCACATGTCAAAGGAGGGACCAGGGCCAACACATTATTCCCAGAAAAGATCAGTTGGGTTGAAAAAGAAAGGTCTATTTAAGCTCAGATCATTTGGATCAAAGAAGGATAAATTTCATTTGGTTTTCGTGTATTTAGGCTAAAAATGGGCAATATTGAATAAAGGTCTATGATCCTTTCCTAATTGTCTATTACAACTTACTTTTAGCAGGACTAACTAGGCAAGTTCTAGATCAGTACAAATAGTGGACTATTCAAATCTTCCTCACACTCACTTGACATCTCATCACTCTACCAGATTATCAGACACCTAGTTCGAATTTTAGACTTAGGGTAATGCAATGGTGTACCTCTATGTCATGCTTAGATCCACACAATTATCAGTTACTATGCCTAGTCATGCATCATTTTCCAATTTATCAAGATATCATATTAGCAATCATGCTCCAGAATTAAACTATGTACAAAAGATATAGACATGCCAGTTCAGCAGAAAAAGTAATCAGTCTTTTGGGGAAAAAGAATACAGGAAAGAAAACCCCAAAAGAGGATAGTGAATTGGGCTACTCAGGCTTCACCCTAACACTCACTTTCCATTTACCCCACCCCCCAAAAAAAAAACATGCAATTGTCCCAAATGCATAAAAATT